>JBAMYA010000018.1:668040-692393 GCA_037176975.1 Arrhamphus sclerolepis
TAAAAACTATGGACGCCAGCAAGGGATGCTAAATCCTAATGTCTTTCGGCTATTACAAATATATAGCTCCATGTATAGAGCTCCATGTTTTGTCAAGCCACTTATTTGATTAAAAAACAACAACAAAGAATCGTGGTAATGTGGTCTGTCGAGAACCCCTTTTATGATGCTCTGCAAATGCTGGGATGTCAAGATAAATCTTAATCTTAATATTTATCCTATGTAAATAGATAATAAATTTAGTTTGCAAAATTTATTGCAAATACCGTTCTCATGGTGACTACAAGTTGGTACCAGCAAACTCAAAGAATTTACTGTTGAACATTTAACAGAGACATGATGTTTGACCAGTGAGGCCTCCCTGCCAGGAACAATTTGTAACATGTAGTTAGAATTTTGAGTAGATATTAACATTTGCCTTTACAGAACTAGCCTGCCTTGAACATGAACTTCTTTAAATTCTTCAGGTGTGGATGGATGCTGGCAGCCAAATTTTCTACTCCTATGGAGTTTGCACAGGGGTTCTAACATCATTAGGAAGCTACAACAAGTACAACAATAACTGCTATAGGTTTGTATGTCATGGCTATTACTCAGCTAAGCTCATACATTACTTTTGATTACTTGCTAAAGTTAATATTATTTCCTGTGTTTCAATATCTCACCAACAGGGACTGTGTTTACCTGTGCCTGTTAAACAGTTTAACCAGCTTTGTAGCCGGCTTCGCCATCTTCTCTGTGCTTGGTTTTATGGCAAAGGAGCAAGGTGTGGATATATCACTGGTGGCTGAATCAGGTATTGGAGATTTATGGTCCATGCTTGACATAAATCTGATGCTTTTGTGACTGATGCTGTTGTGAGTCTGACTATATTTAATGTCCTTTAACAGGTCCGGGCTTGGCATTTATTGCTTATCCTCGGGCTGTGGCTTTAATGCCACTTCCTCAGCTTTGGGCAATTTTCTTCTTTATCATGATCATCTTCTTAGGATTAGACAGTGAGGTAGGACTAAGATCGAGTCAATGAACAATACTAAAACACAACCCTTTTGAAATAATACACAATGTTTGTCATCACCACAGTTTGTATATCAAGAGGCCATGGTCACAACCATCACTGACATGTATCCTTCCATCTTTCAAAACACCTGTCGCCGAAAACTGCTTCTCCTTGCCATATGTGCTGGAGGTTTCTTTGTTGGCCTTGTGATGGTAACTGAGGTGAGTTTTTTGTATCATCAGTTAAAAGACATGCAGCCAGAGGGTCCCAAGGTTTTGATAACAATGTATATATTTACTATTATTTCAGTAGCAAATTAAACAGACAAATTTTATATGGATTATACAGTATTAGGTTGACTTTCCATAACAGATTCTGTTTGTGTGCATTTACAGGGAGGCCTTTATGTTTTCCAGTTGTTTGATTACTATGCCTGCAGTGGGATGACACTTCTGCTTTTCGCCGTTCTTCAGTCTGTCTGCATTGGATGGGTCTATGGTAGGGAGCAGTTTCACCTTTTAAAGAGCTCTGGTGATATAGTTTGAGGTCCGTTACATTGCGCTAGGCATGAAAGACAATGCCATTAATACTATTTTCTCCAGGTGCAGATCGTCATTATGACAATATACAGGATATGATTGGATATCGTCCCTGGCCTTTCATGAAATACTGTTGGAAATACTTCACACCAGCTATCTGCACTGTAAGTACAGGAAATGTACATTATGCCTTCTCTAAACATGCCCACCAGCCTCCTGACCTCCAAAATATTTTGTTCTAAGAATAGATCATTCTTCCTCCAGATGGGACTAGAAGAAATCTCATTTTATTTACTTTAACATCATGAAACATAATCTAAAATGATTTTACCTATTTGTATGCATTTAAGGGGCTCATCTGGTCTTGATGAAGAGGGATCATCATCTTCCTTTTAAGATTTTAAGCCTCATTTTGGCATTTATTTCCAATTTCAAGATTTAAAAAAAAATCTAAATCTAGTCAAGCTAATTGGATTACTTCTTAATAAATTTCTACTTGCTTTTTTCCATTACTCAAGAAATGGGTAAAAAAAAACAAAAACAAAAACCTTTCTTTTGTTACCAAAACTGGATTCATCAAACTGACTGAACTGTATGTTTAAAATGGATTTTTACAAAGTCAGCAATAGCAAGCATTTTAACTTGAAAAACAGTTTAGGATTTAGTGGTCTGCAGAGGAAATAGTGATCTATTGGATAGCTGTGTGAGATTCAATTAATTAATTAATGCCCCATTCTGAATAATAGTCACATCTCAGCCACTCAGTACCTTTCAACTGCAGGTGTTGCTTCTGCGGACTGCTAGTCTTAATTCAGTCTTTTTTTTAAAACTTTGCCACACTGTCATAAAGCATGCAGGACCATGAACATGATACAAAAACCATATTTGCCCAGCTGGATTGTATTTTGGCCTAAAGCAATCACGCCGATCCTTGTATTTGTCTGAGTACAAGTGTGGCTCTTTACCAACAGACATTGCTGTGTCTAACTGTGTCAGCATTTATCCATTCTGCTCGGCTAATTGATCTGAACATTGCAGATATAGAACTCCTCATTGAAATGTTAAGAAACATTTAGGGCTTTACTGCATGTTTTTTTTAAACTTGCTTCACAAAAATGAGGGAAATTTTCCTTTTTTTATGTCTATGTCATCTCAACACTGACTGCTTGTGTTTCTTTTATTTCTTTTCTTCTTATAGTGCACATTTCTTTTCTCTTTGGTTAAATATACTCCTCTGAAATTCAACAACACTTATGAATACCCATGGTGGGGATACGCCATTGGAGGATTCTTTACTCTCTCTTCAACATTAATGGTTCCACTGTGGATGTTATATTCTGTGAGCATCACTCCAGGAAGACTAACACAGGTAATTCATCATACAGAATTCCTAATGCTCTTAGTGTTATTAGTCTTGAAGCTGAATTATTTAACCACATGCTAAATTATGTTTCTCTCTCACCACACAGAAGCTGAAATATCTTTGCACTCCAGCAAAGGTCTCACCCACTTCAACAGAGAAGAAAGCATCAAACCATGAAGCATTTCAGACTTTCACAGACTTCTACACACTGCGTAACATGGAGAATCCAGATGAAAATGATGACAGAACTCAGAGATCATCTCTTGTTTAAGCTGAGAGAGGGAGAGGAGCAGAGGAAATGAAAAAAACAACCCAACCCGGAAAACATACGGATCCTAAGTTTTTTTTTCCCTTGGCAACCAAAATACAGGGGGAAAAAAAGAAAAAAAAAGTTAAAATGTTAAGAGTGTCCTCCACACTTCTGTTGCCCAGACTTTATTCTTTCACATTTCTCTATTTTCATGATGGATAAAATGAAGTTGAAATACCTGCTATGTTGTATGCAGAGTTCTAGGACTAAAGTAGTGCAGTTGCATGGAAGCAAGAAGTGCTGAGGAAATACTCTTCTCTTTGTCTGGGACCGTTTGTTGGCTTCTATGGTGAAGAAGATGGTATCAGCTTTGTCACTACCTGGAGCCTGCACGTATGGAGTCTGGGTCTGGTGAAGGTGGCAAAGCTGTTTTGTCATTGGCAGACGTTTTGTAGGTGAGATAACAGCGGTTGCTGTGTAAAATATGGTAGAGTGGAGGGGGAGTGGGGGAGGGAAGTGCTGTCATTTTGAAGGCAGGATAATGGAGGTTGTTGTATTTGTGTAGAGCAGTGAGAACAGGCATCAGGGAAGTGACCCTGGGACGGGGGACTAACTAAACGAAACACAGATGAAAGGAGGTTCCCACCTGAGGACTCAAAGATGTCAGTTATTGCTGCTCACAGGGTAGATACTTTATTTTATCAGTGTCTTTTACTGCGTGCCTACCCTTTTTTTTTGTTTGGAGCACAAATTTCTTGTGTTTATCCTAACCATAGGCAATTCCATGAATTCTTTTGGATAAACAATAACAATGAATGACTAGGAGAGTCCGACTTTCCACACATTCAGTAGAGGAGGAATATATTCCGGCCTCATAACGATTCATAGTACGTTATTACGAACAGATCCACTATTCTCAGGATTAAGTCTATCATTGAAAATATGAAAATAAAAGAATAAAGAAATAATACATTAAATATTTAAAAGGGATACGGAATCAAAGTAAAAGTTTACATGTAAAAAGTGATTAACTAATATTTCATTTGGCATTAAGACTCATTCTCAGGTATGCAGGGGTAGGGGTTGTTTACATCTGTGTGTTTTTATTACAACAGAAAATTGAACCCAAAGAGTACGATAAATTTTGTAGTAACTTTCAGAAATTTACTATTAATTTACTACTAATAAAAGCGTGCCTTTTTTTTTAATCAGCCGCAGTTTTTCTGAATGTTTCATCAGGCTAAGGCATCTGCAGGCCACTGTAGCTTTTTTTGTCAAACGAGACAGTCGACCCATTTCATTAAATGACTTTTTCTAGATAAAATGTGCGTGCTGTGTTTGGAGTAACACATCACTACAAGTGAATACAAGCAAATACCTCATTGTTTTAAACGTATTTATCCCTTGTGAGACCTACCTGTGTTTTGGAGTACTTTTTATTCTTCACTTTGCTAAATAAGTTTAAGGTGTTGAAAAAGTTTAAAAGGTTTATGCATCAAAAAGAATAAAATATGTTAGTTTTTTCTTAGGAGATTTCCGTGTTAATGTTGGTGAAGTGGTGACAAATAGTTCACAAACACATGAGAGGAGATGATACAGTGCACCTGTAATTTGTCACACATAAGACAGACCACACCTACACACCTTTAACACCTGAAACCATGGGAAAACTGGGCCTGCGAGTTGTACAGACACATTATGTTGAGATTTCACTACAGGCTGATTACAGTGTAATTTAAAACATTAAGGATTATCCACTATGCACTGAAAGTACAGTTTAAATATAGCTGTGTGGAACAGATAAAACATGACTCCTGTGTTCCCCATGAAGGTTATTTCAATTTTCATACATAAATAACAAGTGACACACTGACGTTATTTCAGCAACATGTTATTTGCACTTATAAATGTATTCTTTTGCTGAAAGATAAGGTGACGTTTACTGTTAAATTTAAAATTAAAATTGTATGACAGTCTGTTTCGTCTTTCTGTATTGCTTAATGTGCGTTTTCCTGACATGAATCTTTGTATTTTCTGGTGTTAACATGAAGGAATACCACAGAAAGTAAGCAAACATGCTGCTCAATAATGTGTGAAATAAACTCAATTGTTGCCCTTGGTAGACAGACTCTTAATGAATAATAATAATGGAGAATACGTTTTCCACTTTTAAAGTTCTTGCTACGAATGAGTAAAGTCACTTGTAAAAGTTTCTGTTTGTGTTAATGGATGATAGCTCCATGTCAGTACAAAGTCAGAGCTTTTAATAAACAAAACAAAACAAAACAAGACAGTGGGATCATATTAAACCAAAATTTGGAGATTTTAATTATTTTATGTGTACACAAGGTCAAAGAGAATTATAATATTTAATTTTTCTTTTTAATACTGTCATTGTGTCTTCATGCAGTCCGGTTCAGTTAGACTTTCCATCATTGTGATGCACTGCAGTTTTTCTTTCATCAGTGTATTGAACTTGTTTCCAAGTGACATTACTTTGTTTTTTTTGTTTTGTACTTTATAACATCACATTTGTTTGTATTTTTGAGGTTCTGTTGACTACTGGATTCCATCTCATGACAAAGCCTTTTCATTCAAATCACATTAACATTTTTGCTCAGGATATGCAAAGTTTAATGCTTTGGTGTCACCTCAGTATTGATCCTTCTAATGATCTATGACTGAGAGAAAATTCATGTTTCTTTTAACTTCTGAAAACTAACTTTAAGTGTGGTGTTTATGTGTACCAAGGCATATACAGATTGTTTTCTTTGTTGATGTATACTTGTTTTTAATAAAGACCATTTTTAGGTCAAGGCCCTAAATAAATTATTATTAGACAGAGTTTTTATTGCTGCATGTAGTTTGCTTACTTTTATTCCTGAGAAATAGATAAATGAAAAATGGATAGGAAGATTGTTCACTACAAGACCTCCATATCTGAAAGTAACAATTTATATTAGCTAATATTATTAAAACAAATGTGGCTGCATGTTTAGTTATTATTCTTGCTGCTCCTTTTATGTCCTTCTTATGGAGATCCTTCTGCATGTAAACATACAGCACATCCACTGTATTGGTCATGATCAGATTTTGGCCTCTGGGAGGCGCCTGAGGTCTTTATTTGAAACAGGACACGGCACAGTTAAGATACTGCTTCAGGCTTTTTCATACGTTTCTATGTATTATGTAAAGTATAAAGTATTTCCATCCTGACAAGTACAGAGAAGGTTGTAGCCCAGTATTTTTATGAGCTGATGCCATATTTAATCAAAATCTAGGAAAACATGAAAATTAACTAACTAACTAAATAAATAAATAAATAAAACAGAATAGAATAGAATAGAATAGAATACAATTCTTTTGTGGAATCTGAAATGCAGATATATATTTTTTCGGATTAAAACAGGCTGATGCCATAAAATGGGAGGGAGCTTCAAATACCAACAGAGTGCAAATGCAATGTTAGTAAAACATGTTATAAAATTAGTATGAATTGATATATTATTGTCTTTCCCATCTTTGAGATCATTTGGAGGGTGGCCTGGCAACCTATCACCCAGTCTCTGATGACAGTTTGGTAAATGGAACAGCAACCGACGTCATCTGAAAACCAGTTGGTGAGTCGGTTAAAGGACCACGAGAGGGCGCTTTAACTAGAGTTGCAAATAAACAGTTCTTCCAGTCGCACACATGTCAACCTTTGAGTCCCACACAGAAGGTTTCTTCAAGACCCTCGTGTTGAGAGCTGTCAGTTGACACAATGAAAATAATTTGAAACACACACACACACACAAAAAAGGTAAGTAAAAGAAAATGTAGTAAAATATATGGGCTTTATTATTTTTTTAAACTAGTAAGTTGTTTCTAAATCATTGTAGAGTAAAAATAGAAAACTGGACTGTAAAGAATGATCTGAAGGAAATCTTCATACAGAAAAGTCAGCAGGCTGAGCTATTAATTGAAAATTAATAGACACTTAGGACCAATAATCAAAGCAATCGTGCTCATGTCAGTTATTTAAATGATTTACGGTATCTTTTTTGAAACATTAATTTAATGATTATATATAGTTAAGCTGTGTGTGCTCCATGTGTTCCTTTCACTCATTTCAAAATCAAAGATATCTACTCTTTTATGAGGAAAAATACTCCAGTTTTAATAACTGATTATATTTTGCAGGGAAAAACAAAACAAAACAAAACAAAAAACAACATAAAAAGAATCGCTCATTCACTCTAATCAAGGTAACTTGTTCAATTACGCCAGAGGGTGCGTACTGTGAAGGGGTTTTCCTGTATAAAGATGACCGCCTGAAGAAAAGGAGCAGATAGATAGATTATATTATTTATTATATTATTTATGAGATTAGATTATATCATTGATGATACAAGGCTGCATGTCAGATAAAGGACCAGGACAGATAGCAGACGTTAACTCTCATGTTAGACGTTACATGAATTAGAATCCAGGGTGTATAGCTGCCTTTTACTGAAAGAGAGCTGAGACAGGCTCCAGCAGCTCAATATGACCTTTCACACGGATAAGTGGATATTGATGAAGAAAAAAAGAAAAAAAGGAAAATAAAAAAAGGCATTCTTCATGCCCTTTTTCTTTTTTCTTTTAACAGGAAAAAAATGGTGCTGTATCAGCTTAATTATTTTGTTCAGTTATTATTAATCATATGGAAACTTGATGACTATTGATCTATTTATAACAAATGGATGATTGATTATGCACATTGTTTTACTGTAGTAACAAGCAGGTTAAAAATTAAAGGTGAAGTCATTGTCAAAATTGCAACACTGTCACATTGCAACATTCTGATTTTATTGGGGTATGACACTTTCATGTGGGAAAGAAGAAAAACATAGAGAAGGACATGAGACTTTAATCCTTGGTGCACCGAAGTGTCTGGGCCACTCTGGAGGGTGAGATTAGACAGGACGCTGATCTGGTCACAGGGCTTCTGTGACAGCAGGCCCTGTGAAAAATATTCCCTCATGAATGTTTATTCCACTACATAGTGAACTGATGGAGATTTATAACTAGTTCTTGTCTGAATCATAATTTTAATAGCAAAGGTCTCACTTGTCCAGATAAATTAAAACTAAAGTTAGAAAATGTTCGTGTTTCCTGAGCAAGGCTGCTGACAGAAACAGTTTCATCCTGAGATTCATGGCTCGACTGTTGTGGGAAACAACATGAATTTTGTGGATGTTGGGACACAAACTGAAAACCTTCAACCAAACAAACAACAACAACAACACAAACACTTTTATTGCCATTGTTTCTGACTCAGGAATCAGAATGAAAGTATCAATAATTATAATTGATATTGTTATTATTATTATTAATTATAATTATTATAATTTTGTGACAGTAAGTTTCTGAGGGTATGCGTCATTCTCATGGATAGTATTTAAATAATAACATGGTAATACTGTATATTTAGGTAAGCAGTCTGAGAATAAAAATCGTTTTTTTCTTCATATTGTGCTTCCTTACATAGATTTGATACAACATGCAAATCTGCAATAGACATGCTGTGTTGTGAGTAAAAACGCAGTTTGTAAAATGAGGACAATTAGTATAAGTAATATAAATGCTGAGCATCATTGAATATTTTTTCAGGCAGCAAAGTGCCAGATATAATACAAGTATTTTCAAAACTATGCAGTGGGTGCAGCACATACATTATTTGTCATACTTTTACCAGCTGACACACTGTTGTGTGGTATAACCGTTCCAGATCAGGTTGCCTTTTTGACCCACTGACAGATTAGCTGCAGTTACTGCTCTCTTCCTGATACACTTTCAACACATTTAGGCTCCACAAGTGTGTTAAGTACTTGTAGCTGCAAAGAAGAGAGATAATGCCAATTAACAGTTGTTTACGCATGACCGCAGGCGTGCGCCAAGGCACCCTAGTGATTTAAGCTTTTTTGGTCTTCTCACCTTAGTCAGGCTTTGATATAAATCTCATTTAGTTCTCAGCTCTCACATCCCCATGACATCACATGACCTACAAAAAGTAAAAACACCAATTTGACCTCCCAACGTCTGTCTGTCTATCTATCTATCTATCTATCTATCTATCTATCTATCTATCTATCTATCTATATATATATACATTGTTTTTATTATGTAAAGTTTGATTTGATATGGCATTTCACCAACCATAGTGGGCTGCCATGGACAAAAATGCCAGGGAAATATTTTGTCCCAGTCCAGCCATGATCCTTCCTCTTTAAAAACCTTAACCTATGAAACTATTATGTTCAAATTGTTATCAAAGTAAAGGCAGTACCAGATAGTACCGCAGATGAATGAAGCCGCAGTCACCTAATTATAGAAAAAGACCCCACAGTATGATTCAAATATGATTTATTTAGGAATGTTAGGTTATAGTATTCTTAAATCTAGTCAAAATGTAAAAACAAAAAAAAAGTCTTCCGATGGGGTAAGAAAGAAAAATGCTTGTCTAGAATTCTTAAAATGAGATGTATCTTTTTAGAATAAGAGCATTTTTCTTGAAACAAGGATTTTTCTTTTTACTTTGTGAGAAATCAGTTTTTGTAAGAAGACCATCACCACACTCCCTTGGCCAGTGTGTCTGTACTGGTGTGTCCCTAGGTGGCCAACACAGCAGAAAATGCTGTAAGTGTTCTTGCCAGAAGTTAAAAACACTTTATTCAATTTTCACCCACTTTTGGTGTGTCTGTGTTTATATTATTTTATTATTATCTGATATATTTTATTATAGTGCTGTTTTACTTTTGTATTTTGTTTTATCTTTTTATTTTATTGTTGACTTGGTGATTGTATTTGTTTTATCCTCTACAGTTCTTTAGTCAACTGAGGTTGTCTTTTAAATGTGCTTTACAAATAAAGTTGACTTTTAGTCTAACTCCACACAGTTTGATACACTCTCTCACATACGCACACGCACTTCAGCAAAAAGCTGATGGTAGGATGTAATACAAACTTTAAACAGAGGGGGCACACATTCTGGCAGGCTGAGAAATACTGGCTGCCAGAATCTGTGCCCCCGTGCAAGTCTACAAAATAAACAGAAAACTTGCTCAAATGTAAATGTACTGTAAAATTGAGTATCATCTGAGCTATCTATGGAGAGACAAGAGCTGTTGGTAGGTTGTAATACAAGCTATAAAGAGAGAATACAATTTCTGGCAGGCTGATGGATGAATCATCAATATATTTACTCAAATATTGAAAAAGCATGTGACATGTAGAACTTGAATTTTTTTTTAGGCTATTGTAAAACAGAAAACAAACCAATGTAAACATCACCATGTTTCTCTGCTTAACTTTTACTCAAAAAGAAAAAAGTACCAGCTTCAACATAAGTGGGCTACAAGAGAGTACAGTTTGTACAGTTTTTTTTTTTCATATTTTAATACCAATAAACTAATTGAACTGGAGAAAGTGTGAAACTCATCATAGAATAGGTTGACAATGGTGCAGTCCTGAACGTCTTACAGTGTGTTATTAGACATTTTTCTGTACAGTATACCAACGTGAAGACGTGTATGCATTAAACATTGTCAAATGATGATGAAACAGATTTTTGAAGCATGTATTAAATGACCAACTTACCGTTTATTTTGATCTGGAAGTAAGGGGAAATCGTTTGCAAGAAGTGCAGAGTGATTACGTGTTCCTGCGTCACGGGATACAATTCCAGGTGGGGATAACTACTTTGGACAACACAAGCTGTGAGACAGTCCCTTCAAGGGAACACAAGTGGATTCACAAGAACCCTCCAGACCTGCAGCAGCTCTGTAATGAGGAAGAGACTAGCTAGCTGAGCAAAGCTAACAGCGACGACTGACCTTTTTAGGACACATTATTTCGGCTTAAACAGGAAAACAAATGCTATCTACATTCACCAGTTAAAACATGAAATTCCTGCTGGCAGTAAGACAAGGACATTGGATAAAATATAGTTTTTCATACTCACTCCGTGTCCTCTGCTCCACTTCTGCTCTTCAAAAACTGACGATCACTTCACTGTTGTATAGATGTCGCTGAATGTGAAACTGGCCAATCAACACTCCTGTCACAGAAATCCAGCAATGGAGTTCGCAAAACTTTTGGATTCGCTAACAAAACTTTTGGATTTATAAACTTTTGGATTTATATTTCAATCAAAGTTATTTTTAATTTACAAACAAACAAACAAAGCCACCCAATCTTTCACTTACTGATCTTGATCAGTGGTGTGGTCGTGACTGAAGACTTTGACTTAACATTTAGATTTAGATACAATATTTAGATTTTATATTTATTTTTGTTCACATATAACCACATTGTCTCAGACAAATGTCTCAAATGTGTGTAAAATAAGCTAAATGAGAAGAAAACAAACCAAATCTGGAAAATATGAGTTTGAAAACTGTGATGTTTTTTGATTGTTTTTATATATATATATATGTATATATATATATATATATATATATATATAGCTGCACATATACACACACACATATTAGGGGTGCAACAATTCGCAAAATTCATGGTTCAGTTTTTCAGTTTGGTTCAATGCTTTAGTGTTGCTGTTTGATATTTTTTCAATACAAAAAAGAGAAATTTCCATGCCTTTTAAGACTTGCAATTTATTGAAATTAATTACAAACATTTGTTTAAACTTAAAAGTACAGTTTTTAAATTAAACGCTGCTGAAACAGCAACTTATAATGTATGATGGAGAAATCATCCATCTTCTGTGGAAATGTTCATGTGTTGCCTGGCAACAGTCTTATCTCCCTTCCAGTTGTGGAACTATTTGTGTTGGCGGAGCTAAATGAGCGCTTAAATAAACCTACAAATCATAATCTCTTGTCACCTGTTACTGTTAACTAATAAAAATGTGCTTGTAGAACTTTTGTATAATAGCAGTATCACACTCAAGGTCGTGCTGTTGTGCTTCTCGGGTTTCAGAATCCGTTGCGATAGCGCTAACAGTTGAAGAGCTACAGTAATTTTAAAAATGCACGTCTTCCTGTTTTTGGCAACAGCTCTGGTGTAGAAATAGTTCAGTTTCACTAGCTTGAATGTGGGAGGCGCTCAGTGGATCTGCACTCGACAATGCAGCCTAGGTGGAGTAGTCGAATGCAGATCCACTGAGCTTTCAACACAGAGCGCATTGTCAGAAGACAAGTTGATAAAATAAATTAAAAATTCTATATCGTTCAATCCATGTGCGTAACGAACCGAGAGCACTGTATCGCACGGTTCAATACAGATACATGTATTGTTGTACCCCTAATATCTTTTTTTTTTTTTTCGTTATGTCCATTTAGTGTTTCATGTATAGTTTCAAAACACACCTTTTGAACAATGAGAACAAGTCAAATAAAGCAGTGGCATTCAAATTAAAATGACAGTATTAATCAAAATATAAAAAAATCTAATAATAATATACAATATAATATAAAATATAATAATAATAATAATAAATAATAATTAAAATACTGTACCGCCTCACTTCCCAATTATAGGCTTGTACTCCTGGCTCAAAGTCTGTTTTAAAATAAAGTAAAAATACTGACATTTGAGAATGTATTGAAATACATATTAGTATTGGTATGGAAACAGAAATTTGGTATTGTGACAGCCCCATTAAAGAGTGTGGTGGATGTAAACTAGTGTCAGTGTCATGCAGCAGACCTCCACCAGTTCTCTGGATTCCTCAATCAGGAACCATCCAGCCCAGTTAGCCGGTAGGGGGACCTCCAATAAGAAATGTTATTTCAGTGGCCACATGTGGTCAGCATGCAAAGCTCTGCTCTCAGATCTTCCAGACCAGCCACAGTCAGCCACGCTGGTCTTTTTGTACTAGTCACACAAGCACAAGAAAAAATAATTCTCCTTAAAATATGACTTTGAACCTTGAACATGACCTTGGGGGTGTCACGGATGGAGTTTGTAAGCACAGATGAAAAGCGGCTGTAAATATGTTAATTCTGCTTTTAACGTGTAGGTCAATGGAGATTTGCTGTGTTTTGAAGCCAGCACTTAATGGTCACTGGAGGAACTAAACCTACTTCCTGGATGAGCTTCAACCTGGAAGTGTTATGGATGCTGATTGGTTACACTGAAAACCATCTGCTATGGACAGATGTGATGTATGAGGAACTTGACTTTTGGAAAACAAAAAGAGCAGAATATGTAGCCTTTAATATGTAAATTACAAACATGGTGTACAGGAAAACATATTGAACATGCAAGAAGAAAAAATAATAATTTTGACATATTCAGATCACTTATTCTAAGTTCTCCTGAATGTCTTTTAGGGGTTTAGATTCAGTACAGTCAGCATTTCTCCTTTTAAGGCACAGAGCATCTCTAAATCACACAGTTTTTTCTCATTAATAACACAAGACATTTTGAAGTTCCTTTAAATAGACGACGGTTCATCTGTGCTGATTATTGTAAAAGCTGCTCTGTGGACGTTAGCACTTCAGCTGATCCTTCACACTCTGCTTTTATTAGCAGCAAATCCTCCTGATGTCATGTTTTACTCATCAAAGCTTTGCCACCACAGGCTTCTACTTCTGCTGTAAATTGTGTATAAAAAATCTCTAACCTTTTGGACAGAAGCCGTAATGATGTCTAAGCAGCAGATGCATAAGTTACAGAACACAAATGTGTTTAAAACAGGGGTGTCAAACCTTTTCATCCTGGGCAACATCATCACCATGGTTACCATTAAAGGACCAGTTATTCTTTTATGTTCTTAACCAGCTATGTTGTCATATTTCCCACTGTTCCTGGACTCCTAAAATTTTTTCATGAAATCTCAGTCTATATATAGTCTTTATACTAAAATCTAAAATTTTCCTTGAATAATCGCATGCATATATAAATAAAATCTCAAATTTTACAAAACTTTTATGATAAAACTAAAATATTTGCAATAAAATGACAGATTTAAAAAAAATATTTTTTTGGAAAAAAAAGCAAAAAGAAAAACTAAACAAATTTTGTTGTAACACTGCAAATTTGTAAAGATTGAGATTTTTTATCAAACAATCACAAATGTCACAAAAAAAACAAAACATTTTTTAATGTTTTTCTTTTTACTTCAGAATTTTTTGTTGTTGTAAAATAACTTTTTGCAACGTTTTGACATAAAATTACAATAGTTATAAAATTGAAAATTGTGTATAATTTTATCTTTTTGTCCTAAAATGACAGATTTCATTTTTAAAATTATTATATATATATATATATATTATCGTTTTCTAAATCCTGACTCCCTGACATAAACCAGCTGCTCTCCACCTCAGTTATTCCATTTTTTCAAATCAAACGTTTCCTCAGAAATGTTCTAGTTAGAAATTCATGATCGTCTTTAAGTGCTCTCATGGACCAGAGAAGATGAAGTGGCGGCCTGGATTCAGCCTGCGGGCCTTGAGTTTGACACTCCTGGGTAAGAGTCAAAAGATGAAGCAGTTTTAATCTAGATGTCGGTCATATTATCTGAAATTGATTACTTTGTCTCTCCATCCAGCCCACATTTCACCCAACATCAATAAAATAAACTCTAGATGAAAAATAAAGGCATATACATGCATTTACAGGTGATTTTCTGTAAAAATAACTAGAACTGGAGCAGAAGGTGAAGCACACCCAGGTCTTTGTTGTGCTGCTGCTCCATGTAACTCGTATCTACTCATTCAGACATACCAGCGATGTCTAATCTCTCATCTGCCAGAAAAAAAGCCTATGTGGGACTGTCTCTGAGATTATATTTGAAGGCTTTTCCTCTTTTTCCTTCATAAAACTGCTTGCTAGAAATTCCAGGCTGAATTTATGGTGATAATTACGGCCACGTGCATGCATTTTACAGGTAACTTTCTGTGCTAAAATAACTCAAATACTAATCCCTCCAGAGATATATAGAAAAAACAAACAAACAAACAAAAAAAAAACCAACACGTTAACCTGCTGCTGGATGTTGCAGCAGCAGGCGCAAGTGTGAAGTCTTTCCTTTAATCTGCCAGAACAAACGTGTGTGAGACCGTTGCTTTAAGCTCATATTTGAAGCTGGACATGAATGGCTGGTTTTAGAGGATTATCTTTATTCCTACTTGTCTTTCAGTTCTTTTGAAGCTCGGTCCTGCGTCCCTACATCCTTGGGGACATTTTTTCTTTGTCCTGAGATTATCCATTCAGGTGCTTCCTTTACTGGAACTGGATTGGAATGACTGAAACCAGTATCCTTCATCAGAGAAAGAGCTGAAGTCTTCATTTCAGTAGTAATCCACACAAACAAAACAAACAAACAAACACAAAACAAAAACAGAAGTGGATCCAGTGCTTTCCTGCAGACACTATGGACTCTTTTTCCTGTCATGCAGTGTACCGGTTAAACTGGAAACGTCGGACGTCCATGTTAATGCTGTAAAAAAGCTACGTCAGCGTCAGCAGCAGCTGCGGAAACACTTCTTGAAGAACTTCTTGAACTCGGTGTTGAATATGGTGTAGATGATGGGGTTGAGGGCGCTGTTGACGTAACCCAGCCAGGTGACAGTGCTCATCAGCGCTGGTGGAATGTCGCACGTCAAACACAGCGCCCGCATGGTGTGGACCACGAAGAACGGCGTCCAGCAAAACAGGAAGCAACCTGCCAGAGAGAGCAAGGAGGAAGTTTAAATGTATCTTTACTGCTCGACATCGCTGTCCCAACGCTTTTAAATGCATAAACTCATCCGACTGGAGGCTTAGTTTTTTTGGGTGCAGTTTAATTAGATCTGCGTCATCAAACAAGATTTAGATCAATGACTGTTCACTTCAATTTTTGAAGCAATTTAAAAAGATTTAAAAAAAAAAAAAAAAGTACAATTAGAGGAGGCACCAGAAGTTGGTGTCTCTGTCCTGACTTATTCTGAAAAAAACATAGCTGGCATTGAATTAAAAATGGACATTATAAAAATAATAATAAAAATACATTTTTTTATAGATGCCTTTCATTCAAGGTAGCCTGTACAGATAAAAGCAGAATACACATTAAAACACTGTTAGAGATGATAGAATATCATCATTTGAGCAGATACCTTAAGATTTTAATTTTATAATGAAGTCAACATAAAGGTCGGGGGGCAGTGCAGAGCTGGTAGTGAGGCCCAGGGGAGCATTTTAGTTTTGAATTCTTACTTACTTTTTAATAAGCTATTCAAAAGCCCATTGATGAGTCTGCCATTTTATGTTTTTACAACATTAAACAGATTTTATGTTAAAAAGTTGTGATTTTTCAAAAGTCAATATTTTATTAATATTAAACATAAAAAATAAAAGTGTTGTGTAAATTTTCTGATGGGGCCCTTTGTTGTTGGCTTGAGCCCCCAGAAATGTCTGTGCATGACCTGTACAACATTTGTAACTTGAAAAGGTGACAATCAACACAGTCAGTCAGTAATATTTAACAATGTGTTCAGAAGTAGTTACATTTATATAGTCTTACGGTCACAAGTGGCCCTTTGAGGGCCACTATGATGTTGATGTGGCCCTCAATGGAGATGAGTTTGACCCCCTCCTTTAAAGAAACAAAAACATAACAACAATGACAATAATCTGCTCTATAGACTGACAGACTGATCCCTTTTATACTGATAATGTTCATTTCCACTTTTAGTTTGTTAGTTTTACTTTATTTTACAGCACAGATTTTTAAAAAAATATTACATTTCTTGAATTATTTCCGAGAAAATCAGTATTTCAGAGTTGAAGCTTTAAAACAGAGACAGCTGAGAAGCTAAAGAAATAAAAGACATAGGAAAACCTTTATTAAGGTAGCGACCACACAAGAACAGAACGTGTTTTTTATTTAATATAATCAATGTTGTCTATCTTCCATAGTTTCGCTCTCTTCTCTCTTCTCCTTTTTCAGGTGATGTCATGGCTATGCGGTGCTCCCCCTTTCCTCCCAAACCTTCCCTTTCCGATCATCCTGGCGTTTACCTGCACTTGTCGACTGGATGCCACTGTGGGATGTGACTGACCTGCAGTCCAACCCTCCAACCACCATATATTTATATGTTTTTATATCCGATATTTGTATATTTTTGTTCCACGTTATATATATTTTGTCCCTCTCCTCTCTCTGTCTCCATCCTCATGTCTTCCTTTACCCAGCTGGCTATCAGCAGGAGGCTCCCCCCATAACTGATCTAGGTTCTGCTCAAGGTTTCTTCCCAAGAGGGAGTATTTTCTTGCCACTGTTAGGCTTTTCCATGTACACTGGGGTCTTGCACTGGTGCTTTACCTGGTGTCTCTAGGTGCTTCTTAGGAGCACCTAGAGACACCTTTGTTGTAAATAGATGCAATATAAATAAAACTAGATTGAATTTTTATTTTTTGTTCTCCAGTGAATCTTAGGGATCCTCTCTTGCTGAAGATAACACAAGCCTGAGTGATTTAGCAGCTTGGTGTAGAGGGGTTTATGGAGGGGATTTATGTCTTTCTTTCCAGGAGATTGTAGAACTTTGCATCATAAATCACCGCTATGATTCAAACAGGATGTTATTCAAGTTATTCATGAGATGCTTTCAGACCAGTTTTGATAACACCATGTTGAATGTTTGAATCCGCGTCAGCTCTTTGCTACACAAAAGAAGTTCTGTACTGACACTCAAAAGCAAATAATTGTAGAGAAATACTTTTTATATTAACAGAAAGTATCACACTTTCAAAATTCAGCCTGTTGTATTTTAATGCTCATAAAAGAAAGCGTTTGAATTTCCTTCGGGATTAATGAAGTGCCTGTCTGTCTGTCTGTCTATGCTGTAAGCCATGACCTGCGGTTCTCAGGAGATCCACAGGTGGACCAGCGCCATCACCTGTGCTGCAGCTGTGCTGATGAATTACAGGTAGATATTTCTGAACAGTCACGGACAAAGGTTTTGGAGGTAATATGGCATTTTTCAAATTTATCTACATTATACTGGGGAACAGACTTCTTCAATTGGCAAACAATCAGTTTCTGACTGATGGAGATCCATATATATAGACACACACACACACACACACACACACACACACACACACAAATTGATTTTCTTCACAGATGCTCACTTCTGGCTGGTTCAGAAATCTGAATAAGCAATTTTCTGCAAGACAAAAGGTTAAAACTACCCTCAAGACATTAAAAAAATCAAGGTGGAATAAGAAAAATGCGTTGCACACAATGATTGTACTTATAATCATGTCCTTAGCAGCTGCAGCAGTCGGCTCCTCTCACTGCAGAACAGAAAGATTCAGGAGATCCTTCGTCCCCACAGCAATAAGACTGTTTAATTCTATTTAATTAACTACAAGATTTTTTTTTTTTTTTAACACTTTGATGATGATGAGCACTTGACGATTTGAATTTCCCTTCGGGGATCAATAAAGTTATATCTATATATCTATCTTACAAAAAAAAGTACATTGTTCGCTAAACATCCTGCAGAGAGAGGTGATATTCAGATCAGCTGGTGTCTAAAATAAACTGTTATTGCACCTTTTTACTCGTTTATTGCTGTATAAGAATAAGAAATCCTTTATTAGTCTCACAGTGGAGAAATTTTTGATATGAATATGAATATTCGTGTGTTAGTCCATTAGTTAAACTGATGAATTGCCAGTTTTTTAGATTGTGCACCCTTGGGACTGCCCTGCTGCTCAACTTGGTCTACGATGGTTCTTGTCATTTTGACGTTAAGATCCTGTTTCAGGACAAACCTGCTCATATTAGTTCAGCATGCAGTAATTTAAATATGTATATAATATAAACAAAATAATTTTTTGTTGCAAAATAGAGAATTTTTCAATATTGTGACTTTTTGTTATTAAAGAAAGGGGAATTTTTGTCATAAAAATCTCAAATTTCATAAAAATTGCAACTTTTTCATCACAAAATTGAGACTAATTTTTCTTAAGAAATCGCAAATGAAAAAAGAACTTTTGTATAATATAAAGCACACACCTTTTTGTTGCAAAATGTAAAATTTAGCAACAATTGTGTTATTAAAGAAAGGGGAATTTTGTCATAAAATTCTCAAATTTCAAAAAATTTGCAACATTTTATAATAAAATTGAGACTCTTATCCTGAAATTGCATCCATCCATCCATCCATCCATTATCTATACCCGCTATGTCCTGTACAGGGTCACGGGGGTCTGCTGGAGTCTATCCCAGCTCATTCTGGGCGAAAGGCAGGAGCCCACTCTGGACAGGTCGCCAGGCCATTGCAGTATTCCAATATTTACTCTAGTAAAGTATACCGGCTGATTTTTTTTTTTTTTTCATAGCCTGATATGTAATAGAAAACTTTACAGCACTGTAAAGTCAGCATTGGTTTGCTAATGTTTATAATATATCAGCCTGTTTCTCAGTTTCACTGACTATAAATCAATTTTTATTTAATGAGCATTATTTCTTACAATATGTGTCCTTTTCAGGGCTGAGCAAACTTAACCTTAACAAAAGTGTCTTTTTGTTGGTGTGTATTTACAGTCATGAAAAATAAAAAAAAGTACACTCTTTCAATTCTAATATTTTAACGTATCAAGAAACATGAAATAATATATGGATCTTACGATTGGGTAACTATATAAAATGACCTCAGACATATAGTTAGCCGCTGATCTGGGTCAATGGGGTCTCTGAAATGACACCTGAAATTGCCAGACATACTGAGGTACGCCTTGAAGGAACTGCAGTACAATTTGAGCATCTATCAAAGCAGTGGAACTCATCAACGTCTCCTCTCTTTTTCAAAACTGGATATACCTAGATATTTCATTTTCCCTTTCTTTTTCTCAGTAAAAACAACATAAGCCCGTTGCCACTTCGTGATGACCAAATCTTTTTTTGCTATTTTTTCAGGATCTTAATACTTTATTTTCAAATTTGAATCAAAGTTGGTAGGTATCATTTGTGACATCTTTCTAATTTTACAGTACTGATATGCACTTAAATCCCTTTCTTACTGGAAAATTATTTTGGTATACGTTTCATTAAAAAAAAAAAAAAATGAAAAAAAGACCTTACAAACCTCATGAATAATTATGCATCCCTTCCCAGGGACCAAAATATGGGGATGTGTAAGACTGAATCCTCATCCTGCATGCCTACCTTGCATGTGTTGGAAACCTGGTGCCCTTCAGACCTGGCGATACAGGCCATTTTAAAGAAAAAGTTATGTAAATTCATAAAGGTAATTTTAACTAAAACGTTACTGAAATGTGTGAAAGCTACCAAAATGGAACAAATACAGAATTTTGTATTTTGCTCTGTTAGCAGGCTACAGGAAGAGGCCTAGAAAGAGGTGACCAACGCAACAAATGCCTTGTCATCTGTTCAGCTAAGTGTTCAAAAAAAGAAGGAAAAATTATGTTACAAAACTGGATGTAAAAAAATGCATTTCTCATGATTGACAAAACCCTGCTGCAGACAACCATGTTGCTTTTGGAAAGACCTCTTTATTAAGAATAATATATGACTGAAATTGATACATCATGGGAGTCAGCAGGTAAGCTTGCTTATGTGTTTTTAATATTATGTGTTGCATGACTATGCATTTTGGCACCCATTTGATGTTCCGTTTTTAACACACATTTTAAAAGATGATGGATAGAGATAAAATTGATAGCATATTAATTTCCTTAATTGTCATTTGTTGGCCCTCAGACTCTACTATTTTTCTTGCTCTGATTTTCACGTACAAATTAAGTCGCTTACCTGTGCTAGTCGAACCAACCACTTACCATAGAAGCATTCAATAAGTTCCTGAGTCGCCCACAAGTAGCATTATGTGGGCGTTGTGAACTGGTTCTACAGACAGCCAGACAGTCATTTCATGTTGGTGTTGTGCTGTACAAGGCAGCCCACAGAGCAGGGTGCCATGCACAACCACTCACTTCTATGACACCCATTGGTGCATTTTAGAATGGCCTGAGACACTGCGTGGGTGTCTGTGAGCATAACAAGTTGATTTAATCAAACCATTAGCATTTTAAGAAACACAAACTGAAGCCTAAATATGAAAAATGAGTTAAATGTGTTATATCTGCATATTGTGAAAATAACAGTCCATATAAGGCGTTAATGTTGTAATGTCTAAGAATGAATGTCAAAGTAGATTTTGTTCGTACTTCTACGAGCATTTTCATGAATGCCAAAACATAGGTAAATCTTTCTCCCTG
Organism: Arrhamphus sclerolepis; assembly: GCA_037176975.1. Lineage (NCBI taxonomy): Eukaryota > Metazoa > Chordata > Actinopteri > Beloniformes > Hemiramphidae > Arrhamphus > Arrhamphus sclerolepis. Next base: position 689,409 of record JBAMYA010000018.1, read on the forward strand.
TTTATACACAAATACATTCTGTTCACTTTTCATGAATGGGGCCTGCTGTGAATATTAAAACACATTGACATTTTGTCCGAGAATTATTTGCAATTTCATGGTGTTTATTTGCTTTGACTTTAATGTCTAAATGTTTTAACTTTTAAGAGCTTTTTAATCACTGTCCTCAACAGCGAAAGTCCAGTTCAAGATTCAAATCTGCTCACTCCTAAGGAAAAAAGTTTTGATGTATGAGCATCGCAGTCTCATCACATTCTGGCGATATCACAACCATCTGTATACTGGGAACTACCCAGTATCCCAGCTCCATCCATTCAATACCCTTTATTAATACCTTATAGGGAGTTACATTTCCTATGCAGCCTTGCTTAGGAGCTACACAGCCTTCATTACAGGAGAAGTGAGAATCACACAAAACCAAAGGGTTAAGACTCACAATACTCAAATGTAAATCTGCTGGTTGGGGTTAGGGTTATGATTGTCCATATTAAATGGTAGAATATCCAATGTCATCATAAGAGTTGCTTTGGGGAATATTTCTGTGTTTGGGTTTATATATATGTTGATGTCTGTGTTCACGCTCATGTGTGATCCAGAAGGATAATTTCTTCTTTTGCCTAACCGTACTGTAGTGCGTGGCATAAGTTGACTTCAGCATTTTTTTTTTTTTTTTTCCCACCCTTCGGCTCCACACAAGGTCGCACTGTGTGTGTTCATAGAATGATGGAAAGCTGCCACACACAATCACCATGAAGCACATACCTTTCTGTCCCACAGCTCCCGTAGCCCAAATACAAACCTATGGCATGTATGTTTATCAAGTGTCTCATGGAGAGATTTCTCATTTAGGACCATTACTCAGTTTCCCTCATTACAAATCACTCTTCATGGAAAACATTTGAAGTGTTGACATTAACACCTGATCAGATATTTCTGATGAATAAAAATCTTTGAGCCTAACCCAATCAGGATCTCAGTGGGTTAACAAGATTTGTCCTAAATGGTCCTCTGGTGTCCTGTGCTGATGGTCTTTGTTGGTTTTATGACAGGATCTGACACAGCACAGTTAGTGGAGAGTCTGAAAGAGACTGAAAAGGAGAAAGATTGAGAGAGACAAGGACATAGAGAGACTGTGGGTGCATGAAAGTAAGAGAGCGAGAACATACCTCCATCCAAAAACAATATTTTGACTGAAACTTTAGCTTTTCCATCTGGTTCTTTTGAAGGGTGGATTATGACTAGTGTCATGGCTAACTCTTTAGCCCACACTGTTCCTTCTGTAAGTCTAATATGAGATTTTTCCTAAAGCGCAGTTGTAAAGGCAATAAACGAAAGTCCTGTTACTACTTCATGGAATTCAAAATATTTATATCACATGCTGCACACATAATTTAATGACTTCAGTAAATATAAGCATAAAATGTTAAATGTTCAAATGTTCAAATTAATTCTGACACTACTGTATTATCAAAGTAATCTTGAAAGAAACCAGGATTCACGTGTATCAAAGACTCATGCTTTGTTCCTTGCATGTTCATCTTCTCTTGTGCCAAAGAAAATCAGAAAAAAAAGCAATAGCATCTTCAGGTGGTCATGGCAACAAAATGAAGCAATTTCTCTTGCACTTACTGCTCTGTGTTTGCCTTAACTTCAGCATAAATAACTTTCACCTTTCTAGCTGCCTGTTTCTCATCTGCTTCTGATGGACTGAGTGGAAATTGGAAAGGAGTTTCTTATGTCATATATACTATATCTGTTGTGCTGACAGTGGCTTGGTGGTCAGCACTGTTGCCTCACAGCAAGAAGGTTCCTGGTTCAAGCCTCCACAGGAGCCTTTCTGTGTGGAGTTTGCATGTTCTCCCTGTGCTTGTGTGGGTTCTCTCCGGGTACTCTGGCTTCCTCCCACAGTCCAAAGGCATGCAGGTTAGGTTGATTGGTATTCCTAAATTGCCCTTAGGTATGAGTGGGAGTGTGAATGGTTGTTTGTCTACATGTGGCCCTGTGATGGACTGGCAACCTGTTCAGGAGCTACCCCTGCCTTTTGCCTGAAGAGAGCTGGGATAGGCTCCAGCAGGCTCCCCGTGGCCCTGCACAGGAATTAATGGGTATAGATAATGGACGGATGGTGTTGTGCTGAAATTTACTAAAACAATGACACAAGTATGATTTCTTTTTTCCAACTTCTATATGATGCAGAAAGGCAGTAGATATCCTCTCTTCCTTTTCTTCCACATTCAAATTAGCCAAGGGCTTCATCTCTGATGGGCAGCACCATTGAAACATCAGTCCATATCTGCAATTTAGGGGGTTACGTCAAAGGCATTAGTGAAATAGCATGCAAGAAAGAAGAAAAAGAAAATGACTTCTTGATTAGCCACATTTCAAAGGCTTTTGAGAGCAGATTGGACCAAACTCAAAGTATCACAAATGAGCACTTGATTAATAGTCACGCTTTAAGTATTTATCTTTGACATAGTGCAACCACATCATTCAATTAAAATCTCAGTACCCTCATTTTCTTCTCATATTGGTTTTTAAGTCTTTTAACTCCTGAGTAAATCTCTATGGCAGATGTTTGGACTTGAAAACCTGTGAGGAAAGACTGTGATTAACTCGTGATGGGATTTGAAAGCTCATTGCACGGAATTCAGTAATATCAAATTAACTCAGTATATGGTCGACATTTGCTTTGAAGAGATGCCAAACATTGTGTTTTTCAAAATAAGGCTTTATAATAACTGTAAGCATTAGTAGAACCTTAGCTTCCTGAATCAAGGCAAATTAAAATGTGTAATTTCAGGATCGATGTGTAACAATTGCTTTATTTAATATTTGACATGTGTTAGTGAAGTCTAAATAAAGCAATGTAGTATTGCAGCACTTAGCTTTCACATTAACATTCTAGTGTTATTTATTTATTGAGCTATTGAATAAAGGCACACGCCTGTTAGAAGATGCTGATCACATAAAGTGCTCAAAAATATA
>JBAMYA010000018.1:703004-716426 GCA_037176975.1 Arrhamphus sclerolepis
ACCTCAGTCAAAGAACTTAGTGCATTGAATATGATGACCTGTGTTTTGATATTGTTGATATTGTTACTGTCCACAAGGTTCTATTTTAGGCCCCTTCTTATTTATCAGTGATCTGGGTACAAATATATCAGATGCTAATTTGCATTTCTATGCTGATGACACAATTATTTACTGCTGTGCCTCAACTCTTGTTCAGAATGTTGAATCCCTGCAGAAAGAATTTATTTCAATCCCACATTCATTACTATAGCTTAAACTTATTCTCAGTGCAGCCAAGAAAAAGCTTCTGTTGTTTTTGAACTCTAGGAAGAGGCCACAAATGATCCCCTCTGTGACCACTGTGGAGGGAACTGAAATAGAGGTGGTTCACGAGTATAAATACCTGGGTGTCTTGAGTGATGACACCCTCACTTTCAAACCGCATGTGGTCAAACTTGTGAAGAAGTTGAGGATAAAACTGGGTTTTTAGTTCTGAAATAAGTTGTGCTTTTCTTTTAATGTAAGAAAGAGACTTGTTGCTGCTACCTTCGGAGATCTTACATGTATCCTTCTACTCAGTGTCTTCATATGGTTAATACTGTTTACCATGCTTCTCTGAGGTTCATTACGAACTGTAATTGACTGGCACACCATTGTGAGTTATACTCTAGGGCTGGATGGTCAGCTCTGTCCACCCAAAGCTTCATCTACTGGTACACTTTTATATACAAGGCAGTATTTGGTCTACTGCCTTCCTACATTTGTGCCTTAATTGCACAGAGGAATACTGGTCCTTACTTTTTCCCTTCATATCAGTTCCATATGCCAGTACTGAACTGGGTAAAGATTCTAAGATTCTTAATCTCAGTGGGATCTTCCTGGTTAAATAAAGGTTAAAATAACAATAATAATAATAACTGAACCCTATTTCTCAGAGTTCAGCAACCTTGCTTTCTGAAACGGACCCCAGGTCTGTGTGTGGCAGGCTGAGGTAAATAAACGATCCACGACTGTTTATTTATCTCAGTCTGTTTATTGTTTATCCCATAAACATTTATGGTTGTCGACCGTCAGTTGCTATGTTTACATGGACTCAAATATTCAGAATAAACAGTTGATCGGAATAAAAATCCCTCACGTAAACATGTCAATTGGAAGATTCTGATTGGATTCAGCTCAATTGGAAAGAAATTATGATCCGATCGAGGAGGGGTGGTTTATGCCTATCCTTATTCTGAACAGCGTCGATGTACACACTTCTTCAGATCATGACTTTCTGCATGTTGCAAACCTAACCCGACTGCGCATGTGTGCCCTATGGCTATGTGATACATTGACACCTTTGCCTTATTATTAAGTGGCAACACGTGAACATGGCGGTGGCAAACTGATCTGTTGCCGAGACAGAAGAAGTTTAAAGTTCCTTACTGGAAACTTTTAAGAGAGCTCAGAATTGTGTTGTTTTTTTTGTTTTGTTTTTTTTGTTTTCCCGGAGATCTTGTGGGGTTGGTGGTTGAGGCATGGTCAACCGCAGAGACTGGCATCTGTGCCACTGTTGGACAAATTAATAATAAGAACTTTTGCTCATGTAAACATAGCTAATGTCATGGACAGTAGGCTGGACAAAACAATATGCCAGCTTTGCAACACTCACCAAGCAACGGAGAAGTCTGAAAGGTCCACATCTCCATGGATATGATTCTGTGTCTACGGAGTGATGGAGTCTGAGAAGTATAACAAGACCTTTACTTAATGAGTGCGTGAATTTAAAAAAATCAAGACCACAGCTGTACGACAAGCCCTTTAATGTTGGTGTTACAGCACAGTGGAAAACAGGGTTGAAACATTCTTGTCTTATGTCCGTTTATGAGAGTGGAACAGAATCTTCTTGAAGGCTCTCCTGAAGTCCCGGTTGAAGATGGTGTAGATGATGGGGTTCAGGCAGCTGTTGCAGTATCCGATCCAGAAGAAGAGGTTGAAGAGCGTGTCTGGGATTGTGCAGCTGTCCCTGCAGATGGCGTGTAGGCTGTAGGTGAAGAAGAAAGGGAACCAGCAGAGGACAAACACCCCCATCACCACTGCTAGCACAAACGTGAAGCGCTTCTCCCTCATTTGTGCCACTTTGTTTTTGGACAGAGACATCTGTCTGCTGCGGAGCGGCACTGGGGATGGAAGGAGGAAGTGCTGGGAGCACTGGTCGGAGGATGTCCAGGACATAGAAGCGCAGGGGGGAGGTGGTTTCAGCCTGTTTACTGTTCCCGTGTCGTCCACGCCCTCCTCTGTTTTCACCCTACCACTGGCTCTTCGGGGGAAGCGGAGGGACAATGAAAATGATGAGGACCGCTTAATGTCGCTCCTCTCCTCCAGGTCGATCTCGTCCAGCTCTCCTCTCCTGTGGCTGCTGCTATTGGTGTCCATTTTGAATGAGCAGCGCCGGTTCACAGGTCTCGGGCTGTCCAGCTCGTACGGGGCGCCCCCCTTCCTCTGACATGTGGTGGGGCCGCCCACAAAGCAGGTCTCCGACTGTGACGGTTGCCTCTCCATCACGTTCTTGGCTACAAACACAGTGGACGCCCGCTGCTTTGCAACGCGGTAGATCTTACAATAGACCAGGATCATGATGATCCCAGGAGCAAAGAAGGATACCATGCAGGAGGAAAGGATGTACCACGTCTGGTTGTTGATCAGGCACTCCTGCCGGGGCACATCACTGTCATCCTCAGCCTCCAGATCATTTTCATTCTGGGACATGAGCAGTGGCGGGGACGAGATGATGATGGATATGAGCCACACAATGCTGATCATCACCTTAATCCGGCTTGGAGTGCGCTTGCGATTGTAGCTCACGGCTTTAGTGACAGACCAGTAACGATCCAGGCTGATGGCACAAAGGTGGACAATGGAGGAGGTGCAAAAAAGGACATCGAGTGCCAGGTAGAAGGAGCACCAGGTGGACCCGAAGTACCAGTAGCCCATCACCTGAAATGAGAGAGAAACATTTATGAGATCTGGAAGTTATTCATGCTCAAATTTGATTCCCTAATCAATTCAGTTCGATCCATGAAGCATTGATGGAAATGGCTAAGGAGTTATTTTACCTCTAAATAAAAATACAGTCAATATTTCATCAGCTGCAACCTTTAAAGTGATTTAATACAGCTGCATCCATCAATTAAGTCTCCCATAGGAGATGAGAGCCAGACAATTTTCTGAGGAACTCAGATCAACGTTTATAGAAGAGGCGATAAACCTTTTGTGAGTTTGGATTTGCTGAAAGGTTTAATGCCTTTATTGTCATTGAACCAGCGTCCCATTACAACAAAATAATTTTTCAGTACAGCCAGTCCAAGAGAACAAACAACACATAACACAATGGTAAACAGGAGCGGGGCGACTGAGGCAGCAGCCAAGGGTTGATGCGCCTTTCACTTAGATAAGAAGCACTGACAAATTAGAGGGCGCTTGCTGCTTCATGGGCACATACACATCCAACCTAGCATGGTGTGCTGTAACGAGGCGTGGGGGGGGGGCATGAAGACGGTGAGTCAAGGGGGCAGGTGAGTGTGTGTTAAATGTGCGTATGTGCATAAGCCTTTGAACTCTGTCCCAGTTGAGTCTCAACCATTGTCTCTGCCGTCTGATAGCAATGACGAGTACACGGCTGTTGCCGTGGAGACAACCTCGGGAGAGCTCTGATCCAGGATAGGTCCTCAGGAGTCATGGGTAGTGAGAAGGAGGGGGAAGGGCATCTGTCTGCAAACATCCTGGAGAAATCGAGATGCCAATTCAGGTAACAACAACTGTATGGGGTCAGGCTAACTCCAGTAATTTTCTGCCTTAAATCTGTCTGGTCAGCTTCATGCCGAACTTCCAGTCGAATTTGTGGTCAATTGTCATCGAGCTGAGCTGACAACTTTTCCCAATTGTCATCCATCCTGCAAAGGAGCTCATGAACCACAACCAGCCTGCAATTTTGATCAAGAATCACATCCAGTTTGCGATTTTGCTCACATAACATTTAAGTCTGAGTGTTGACTCCCTCACACAGGCCAAGCAGCCTCACAATGGCCAGAATTGCTGCCAATAATTTCTGATTTTTGTGATACATCAGGAAACCTCCAGCTCCAAACAGCAGAAACTCTATTATCATAAGTCCAGTTATATATGCATCCTCTACATCCTCAATTGAAAAGGACTGACAGGCATCCAACCCTCCATTTATGCCAGGAGTCTATCATGTATCCAGCAGCAAACGTTCCGTCAGGGCACAGGGGCTCTTCTTTGTCCAGTCAATTTGGTCAATTGTGTTGACAGGCCAACCGACCAGATCCATGGTTCGAAATTCAGTGGGCATGCAGAGAGAGGTTCCGATATAGATAGACAGAGACAGCACAAAACAGAGAGCAGCAGCAGGACAGATAGGTAGGTAGGTAGGTAGGTAGGTAGGTACGTAGGTAAGGAGTGAGGGAAAAAAAAGCATCCACCTTCGCCGAGTGCAGGAAGAGAAATAACAGCTTGTCAAACATGTAGCAGCTGTGTTACTCTTCAGGGACTTCATTCAGACATTATAAACTAGATTGATTTTAGAAATGTAAAACAAGGTTACTGCTTAATAAGAGGAAAAAAGACATGAGTAACAGTAACATCCACATCTCGAATTCTCCACACAAACTTGGCCTTACTAGCAGAACGGTGACATCAGTCGTTTATTATTCAACTATCCTTGAGAAACAGACACTGCGATAAGTGATTGACAGATGGATGGAATTCAAACTGAAATCAAAATATTACTTCTTACATTCAAAGCTTTGAATGATAAAGCTCCAATGTATCTGAAAAATCTCATAGTTCCTTACTGTCCTAGTAGAACACTCTGTTCCCTGAATGCAGGTTTATTTGCCGTTCCAAGAGTCTGTGGGTCTAGAAAGAGTCTTTACCTATCAGGTTCCTTGATAATGGAATCAACTTCAGCCTCGGTCCAGAAGGTAGACCCCCCTATACATTTAATGTTAGGCTGAAGATCTTCCTTTACAATAAAGCCTTTAACTCTGTAGTCTCTTAGACCTCCACCTAATTTTGTAGCTATAGGCTTAGGCTGCTGGGGGGTGTCCTATTGTCCACTGGGCATCTTAACCCTGTCTGTCTGATGTCAGTCTCAGATTGTCCTGAATCATTTAAATAGCATTAACATTGTCTATCTTCTGTTCTCTCTCCCTTCTTCCGCAAGTCCTACCATGATGTCCTACCAGGTGATGATGGGTCCTACCATGGTGATGTTGATGCTGCGTCCTATTATTGAGATGTTTGGTCCTACCATGACCTATGGCTATGAATATGGCCAAAAGTCTACCAACATCATCACAGAAATGGTTTGACCATAATATCAGTTTACTGACCCGTGTCTCAGTAATGGATGCTGATCTAACAATTCCATTCTCTATTTCATATCAAAATAAAGACACGTCTTTGATTAATTACTTTTTTCTGTGACTTATAATAACAGCCTTTTAAATTTGAAGAGTCAGAAAAAAATGTATTCATTTCTATTCAAAAATACTTTATTAATACCTGAATGGAAATTCTATAAAATAGTACTATTTCTGCTGAAAATTAGATGAAATCTACATTATATGTCACTAAAGTCTGCTCAAGGATATCATACAGTAATTGGCATATTTCAGAAGTCATGATGTTTTCCTCTTTTATATCTTTACTTAACTCCTGTTCTCGCCACCCACACACATTCAGTTTTTAATAGACCTGCTGCACAGACACATTCTGAGGTTTTACGCATCAGGATACAGCAAAATAAAGTTAATTTGGTCCTCACTAGAGCTTAAAATATGGATAAATATGATGTGAGATGAACAGCAACACATGGCATGTTACATGTTGATTACTGAACAAAACTACCACAAAGTGTTGAATCAGTGTGTTAGAAACTAAGTGCACCCTCCATTCTGCATCCACAGAAATTAGCTGGTTTAAAATGCAGACATGTGCTGCTAATTAAAACAGATGTTAACCTCAGCACCACCTGACAAAAATCACCATTCACCCAGAAAGAAAGTTCACTAATGCACGTCAGGTTCAGCACTGAGCGTGTGCAAGTACCTTCTGTGTACTTTTTAGGAAGAGTTTGGAATTTGTTTAAATTGCAGCAGATACTTCAGCTCAAACTTCCTCTCATCTAAACCAGTGAGCCCGAAAACCCCTGAAAACATTAGTGAACTTTTAATACCTTTTATTCCCATGAGAAGCCTTCAGATCTTCAGATCATGTTGTTACTCTCGGGAAGTGCATCTGTCTGACTCAGGATGGGACTAATTTTTGTTTGTCATCAGGTTGACAAATCTACTTTGTGTTTTTTGATGTTTTTGTTTGCTTCAGAGCAAAATAAGCCAGAGATCATTCAAGCCATAAAATCACAGAAATCATGATGCATCGTGTACATGCAACACATCAAATGAACAGGGAACATCTCAGCTTTAATCCTATAAAGACCATTTCCACCTAGGCAAAGAGTTATGACAACATAGAGTAGGGTTGTCAAACTATTTCGTCCTGGGTCGCATCATCCCCATGGTTACCATTAAAGGGACAGTTATTCTTTACTTTCTCAACTTTCCTCCTTGTTCCTGGACTTGGTCGTAAAATTAAAAAAGAAAGAAAAAGTGAATTGTTTTCATAAAATTTCAAATTTCACAAAATTCATGGCTTTCGTCATAAAATGGAGATTTTGTATAAGAAAAAAAAGATTTTATTTTTTAAAAAAGGCTGACTTTTTTTGTAAAAAGGCAGATTTTATTGTAAAATTGCAAATTTTGAAAGATCATGACTTTAAAAAAAAACAAAAAAAACAAAGCAAAACAAACAAACAACCAAGACTATTTAGTGTACAATCACAAATTGTAACTTTTTTAACTGAAAAACAACATACAAAAAGTTGGAAGGCATCATCTTTTTTGTGCAACATTTTGCCACGAAATTACAACAAAATTGCAAATTTTGTATAATTTTAAGTTTTTGTCCTAAAATCAGTTGTAAAAATTAAGCAAATATGACAAAAAAGATTTTTGTTTCTTTATTGTGATCTTTATTTAGCCAGGATAAGTCTCATTGAGATTTAAAATCTCTTTTGCAAGAGTGTCCTGACCAAGACAGGTAGCAGCACAATTAACAAAGTCACAGACAAACATATTACAATAAATTAAAGAGCAAATTACATAGAAATATCAAAAGTATTCATGAAGTATTTGTCACCATTCAACAATATTAGGGATCAGTCAGGAGCAACAGTAGTCAATTAAAACACCAAGTCATTTAAAATAGCTTTAAAACCTTTAATTGTTAACTAAATCTCTCCACCTAAGTTGTTCAACTTTTTGATGTCAGTGCTGACTCAAACATTTCAATGTTCTAGTTAGAAGTTTCTGATCGTCTTTAAACGTTCTCACAGAGCAACTAAGAGTGGCAGGTTGGATGTGGCCTGCTTGAGTTTGAGTTTTATATTAAGAGGTAAAAAATATTTTAAAAAGGTTTCTAAAACTGTTTAACCATCTGGAACAGTGACATTTTCTGCATAAAACTACATAAAAGAAAATAAAAGTTCTGTTGAGTCAGTGTAGTGCATTGATATATACAGGAACTGTGATTCTGGGTCAGAACATCTCGACGGTGAGAATCTTTTTATCTTTAGCTCGTGAGACCTCTCATCACAGAGAGTCCCCTCATTATCATTCCATCAGTCTATCAACTGGAAAACAAGCAAACAAACAACAAACACACAACAAAAACAATGATGATCCAAAGCACCAAGCTGTTGAGGTTGAAAAAAATGCACGTTAATTAAGAGAAGGGTTCCCACTGAGAGAAAGATGAACTAACCCAGACACATGTGAACACAATTTCAGCTCCTGGAGTTGATGAAAAGCACCAGACTGAGATCATCAGGGAGGAATCAGCAGTGACAACCTCCAGGAGGAAGAAACTCAGTAAACATGTCAGAATTATTCATTATTTTTAAACTTTAACAAGATGTTTGCAGTCTAAATAAAGAACTGTGTTATTATGCAGAATGGTTAACAGGGAAGTCTCAGTAATTTAATAGTGTTTACCCAAAAGAACGAGTCAAATAACGCTTCAAAATCATAAACCAATATTCCTCCAGATCAGCACAGGCATCCTTGTCTCCTTTTGTCATTCAGACAACTCACACGTCCTCCAAGAAATATTTCTCTGAGGAGAAACACTTGGAACAGTTTTGTAAAATTATGAAAAATATGTAGAAGCATGGAGGAAAAAAAAAACAAAAAGTGGTTCATAGCAGGTGTGAAGATGAGGTTTGCACACCCTCAGAACAGCAGAAACATATGTATTTATTTAAGAAAAAACTGTGCAGGACATTTTGGATTCTTAGTTTTGCAGCTCAACCACATACGTTCATGCCCTTAGCACTGATTTTATAGGTTATTCAAACAAGGTGATATGTGGATGTCTTTTTTAATGATTAATGTGGTGAAATGATTGTTGTAGCGTAAAATTCTGAAGAAATTTCTCAGTTCCCAGAGCTGATCCGTGTCAGGAGTTCACCATTTCTGGACATCTGGGGGAACCGTTTCCTGCATCGTATATTTGTGGAACCCAAGGGCAACTTTCTCTGGACGTCCCTGGTTGAATGATGCGCTAGGATGAGTAATTTGCAACTACCCTGATCCTTGGAGGATGTAATTCAGGTGCGTTGGCATCCACTCTCAGTTCAGATTAAAGTCAATTCTCAGCCTCCAACAAAGGTGCTGCTTTTCTGGCGGCATTTTCTTTTAAAAATGTGTACAGCCTTTTCTTTTAATGTTACCTTTATTTACTTCATTATTTTTTTTTTTATATATATTTGTTCATTTTAAATATATACTGTGATGGGAGTAACAGCATTAAAAGTAATGGCACAACTCATTGAAGCTCTTATCCAACTTGGCTAGCAGGAGCTGCAAACCTGTTTTATTTATTTATTTATTTTATTTTCTTTGGTGAGGGAGTGGCGGGACAACCGCAGAAGGGATGATGATTTGCTAAGGTAGCGTAAGCTTTCATGGGCAGCCAATCAGAGGCAGTGTTCAGTTTACACACATAACACACACAATTTAGCAGAAGCACAATTAAACTGAAGCAATGGCGAGTCTGGAGGGAAAGTTGGCGTTTTCAAAGCGGAAGTACAGACTACAATATTCTCCTTGAAGTAAAAGGTAAGAATGCATGAATTGTACATTATGTCCCAGAGTGCAATGTTTGTTTCTACATCTGTTATAAGCAACTCTAATCTAATGAAGCATCTAATGAATTCTGAACCAGAGATCAATTGAGCTGGTTTCAGAAACTGAGGGAACTCATACTCAGATTCTGTTACCACGGCAGCTGATTCTCTAAACTAAACCTGGTCGGGAGCAGATTTACTTCAACATACCAGAGTTTTTCTGTCTCCTCTCCTTCGTGAAGCTGAAACGGGTTCAGTTCAATCCAAAAATCGATCACATAACAATCATTCTGGAGAGGTCTGAACAATGAAATGTCACATTTTGCATCAGTAAAGTATAATGATGATCCATGTTAGGTGTGTGTGTGTGTAACAAAGATGCTTTGTCACTTAATTTTAACTGTTGTACTCTGCACTTTGAGTTTGAGTACACTTGCACTTTAATAACTGCACTGACACTTTATTGAGGTACATTGCAGAATTACACAGTTTATAATGACTTTAAATATTGATTTCTAATCCACATTTATCGTAACGTTTATACTTGCTTACTGGTGCTCTGATGGCCATCCAGCCCCACCTATCGGCCAGATGTATGTGTACTGTCTGGGATAGCGCTGTTTGAATGGTTTAATGCGTTTGGCTTATGAGCAAATCATTTCCCACTTGGGATGCGTTCTTATGATTGGCTGAAACAAGGAAGATATCTGATTGGTTGCAGATAATTCCGTATTTAAAAAAAGAAGCATTTATAAGTTGAGGCATGTCAGGCAAGTCTCAAAATTCACTCACAGATGCAATTCCACAGACCAGAAGCTGTTTGTAAATCAAGTTATATTTATGTGTGCATCAGAAATACACGTGTGAATCCTGTCCTGTGCATTTGTGACTATTGAGACTGTTCTAACTCCATGCAAGTGTCGTTATACAGCACAGCTGCACAACCAATGGCAGTTTTTTTCTTGTTTTCAATTGACTCTGAAAGTCTGGCTGAAAAACTGCACAAATGCGAGCACATAACACAAGAGATGCTTCCTTGATCGGGTAATAAAGTGAAGTGAACGAGTGAGATACGGGATGCTAGCTGGATTCACTTGCCACGACAACTAGTGGTTGGGTGCCTGAAGCTTCATAACTCGTAAGTCAAATTTCTGCTCACAAACTCGGAAAACGTGTACGTTGGGACCCTTGTAACTCAAGGTGTCGCTGTAACTACTGCCCAGAATAGATATAAAACACCTTCATTTAATTTTCTTAGGGTTCATTCATTTGTTAATCTAATCTTTTTTTGATTAATGAGTAGGTAATGGTAATAAAGGTTTGTTGATGTTAAAAAAAAAAAAAAAATACCAGTAGCTCCAGTTCAGTGTGAGTGGAGAGAACTGGACCATGAAATCTGTCATCACTTGTCTCATTCTTTAGTCTGTCACCTGTTTAGGTTAAAAAATAAAAAAGAAAAGAAAAGAAATTCCCCACACACTGTTGGATGTACAAAGGAGATTGAAACCAGTTTCTGAACCAGTAAATACGGTATTTCCTTTAATAAATGTTCCGATAATGATTGTGCTCCCAGGACTTTGACAAAATGTAAATGATAAAGAACTCCTTTGTGTGTCTTCACATGCTGATTTTAAAGCATTAAGAATCAGTGAAAAACACAATTAAAGCTAAATGACTTAAAACCGCTTAATATTTTAATCTGCAAAGATGTTTAAACAAAGTAAGAACAATACTACTAACATTATCATTAATATTGTATTGTGAGAGGTTCTATTACACAAAAACTTTCATATTTTCTTTCTAATAAGCACTTCCTACTATACACGGTGATCACAGGGGAAATTAAAGGGTTTATACTTTGTTTTACATCACTAAAAGTTTAAAATAAAGACATTAATGCTGAAAAGAGCTACATTTATAACAACCAAATGTGATGCAAATAAGTCCTGCACTGTGTAGTTGTGTCTTAGTTTCTTAGATGTCAAAAAAAAAGTATTACATGTGACGGAGAAAAAGCCATCTATGTGTTTTGTTTTTTTTTCACGCTGTTTTGTCCCCACGGATGTTTTCATCTATTTTTTATCTCCCACGTGGAGTGAAAGCTTCTGGGAATCTTGTAAGCTTTATATGCGTCATGTATTATTCATCATATTAGTTCCACTGCGTGCTCGAATCTTTTTTTTTTTTTTCCGTCCAGGGAATCCTCCAGCATGTAGGACTTCATAGAAGCAGGTGGATGGAAATGCTTTTATTGATATTCAATCATCAAAAAATCCACCTGAGTTGCAGCTCCATTACAGCAGTGCAACGTTGGCCACATGTTTGAAATGTGATAATCTGGCCTTGACCTGGGTTAGCAAGAACATCTTCTCTGGCCCGTGAGAAGGTTTAAAGACAATCATAAACTTCTAAATACAACATTTCTTTTCTTTGAATTCATGTTTTTTTTTTGTTTTTTTTGGAACAAAAGGTGTGTATGTGATCTAAGTATGTCCAGCTCAGTTCCTCCAATCCAATTTTGTATTGTTATACACAGCCTTAAAAGGAGAGTTAAAAAAAAAGACATAAAATAAAATGACTCTGAATATCCTAAAATGTTCGGATCACTGGACAGTCCCAGAACAGGTGGAAATGGTTCACCCTGTCAGTTCAAAATTAGCAATTTTACAAACACATTTGCTTTCTTCATAAATTTGTGAATTTTACAAGAAAACATTTTGTGGATTTGTGGATGAAGGTCACACTTTTTATGAAATTTAAGATTTTATGACATGAAATTCAATTTCACTGACATTATAGCTAGTTGAGAAACTAAAGAATAACAGGCCCTTTGATGGAAACCATGGTGATGATGTGATGATTCTCAATAGCACAAAGAAAGATTAAAAACAATGGTCAACTCAGGTGGTGACTTTTCATTTTGAAGGTCGCTTTTGTTGGGGGTGGGGGGTGGGGGGGGGGGGGGGGTCAGCCTGTGTGGTGTGTTGATAGTCATAAAAATGCAAATTTCACTTTCACATCAGTTGAAGCAGCCTTGGGTGGAGGAGGATGTTTGATCATGCAGGTAGAATTATTTCACCTGTGCAATTATCATATTTTTAGAAGGAAAAAAAATAAATGCATTGCTTCGAGTATTTCAGCAATCCTTCACTCGAGAGCTTCCTGTCATGTTTCCATTAGCTGCATCTCACTTTCTGCTGCCCCTCTTGACTTCTTCTGCTTTGTTTTTCTCTTCTGACTGGAGTGAAAGTGTGGACCAGCTCAGAGGACACAAACTATGGAAGTTTATAGTGTGCTTTCAGGCTGATGTGACATTTCAGGGCCCCTGTTTTAGTTTATCTAAAGCAGTTTAATGTGTACTGAAATACTCCTGCTGGGGAGATTATAATTTAAAATGAGTTTAAATCAAACCTAGGGTAAACTTTCATTAGGGATGACAGTGACATGAACTGAAACTGCTTTGACTCAGATTAGAATGTACGTTTGCAGAAAATCATGTTAGGACAGAGAGCAATCAACCTACGTCTGGATAATTTGCTGTTTTAAGCCTCTGACAAGATTCAGAAATGTTATTTCACTTCAACGATAGAGTGTCTACAGCAATCCAAGGTCATTTTACCTTTGCAATGCATAAAAAGGACTGATTGTATTACATATGTTGCACAAACTGCTCTCAATAGACACAAAGGTTCATGACATTTTAGCTTTTGTCTGTTGCCTTTTTTGTCATAAATAGAAAGTACTGATGCAGGTCTCACTCCTACTTAAACATATTCCATTTCAACTCAAACTGCTTTGATTCTAACAAAAGTCATCATCTGATAATGCATCTGTTGAAATGTTCCTTGATAAATGGACCTGAATGTTTTTGTTTGTCCTGACTCATCTGAACCAGCCCCCACTGAGGTTTTAGAGCTCAGCTCTACTTTGAACTAAAGTAGAAACATTAATGATGTACAATGACATCAAAGTTTTTCTGGAGGTCAACTTTAAAATGGAACTGAAACAATTTCCTGCGGTATGAATTAAATCTCTGGCATCTTTTGGCCTAAATGCCACTGGACCTCAGTAGTACTTCAATAAGGGGGTGGAAAAAGTCACTCATCTCCAAGCCATTCTTCTATTGGTTGTACCTCTTTGAAAGAAGTTTCATGTTACTCACTTCAGAAGCATAGCAAACACAAGTGCATCTA
>JBAMYA010000018.1:716526-737714 GCA_037176975.1 Arrhamphus sclerolepis
ATATGTTTTTTTTTTTTTTTTTTTCTGACTGTTTCCAGCAACTAGCATGAAATCTGACAACACAGCTGGTTGAGAAAATAAAGAATAACTGGCACTTTGTTTTCCCACATATTCTATTTTGTGTTCTCAATGACAGGCATCAGGTAGTGGGTTAACAGTACATTGAGAATTGTGAAATTCAACATTTGCCATAACAATCTTTTTTTTTTTTTTTTACATGGCAAACAGAATTTTTTTCAAAATATCAAATTTCACAAAATTTACGTTGGCCTATTATAAAATCGAGGCTTTTGTAATAAAAACAGTTGTCAAACTTTGCAAGATGGAAAACTTTTTAACAGACGCAAATGTCACAAAATTAGGACTTTTGAAGTTAAAATTATAATTTTTTTTTGGTTGGAAAACCTCAACTTTTTGCAACATTTTGGCATAACAGTCTTAAAATTGCAAATTTTGTATAATTTCAATGTTTTGTCCTAAAATCATAAATGTTTGTTGTAAAGAAGCACGTGCATTGTTTATTAACAATAACAGCCAGCTCAGACCCTCGGCTGACAGCTGCTGATGGTGAAGTTCGTTTCTCAGTGCGCTGGAAGGGTTAACGATCAGTCGTAGTTCTGGAAGGGTTAATGATCACTTGTGGTTTGTCTGTAGTGTAACACAGTCTTCCAGCTTCCCCGTCTGACTGGCTAATGTTTAGAGATGCTGGAAAAACACCAGAAGAGGCTTTGCCTTGTGGCACGTTGGCAGAACAACATTAGAGTCGTTGATGAAGTGTTTCAGCTCAGCGCTGTATTTATAGTCTGACACATGATTTATTTTCTGCTCTTAAGAAAAAAGGCCAAAGTCTTTTGTTTTGGTGACATATTAACATTTATTCAGTTGTTATGTGTTTTTGATTAATTATTACGATGAAATGAATTCCATACTAATAGTTCCTTTTAGTCTTTTACTCTGTTGACACATTAGGTCAGAGGTATGAAACTATTTCATCCTGAGTCACGGCATCACCATGGTTACTGTTAAAGTGAATTATCCCAAACTGGATGTTCAAATGGTTTTGGATCAGAACACAAAATGGCATTGAGAGAGTCAGATGATCATTGATGATCTCATACTGTTGTAACTCCCTGTTGGATGTTTTCCAAAAACCCCAGCCTCTGTTTGTTGGTCTCTTTGTAAAAACAGTTCTGTATTTACTGAAGTACCACCAAATATTTGATTAAGCTCATACCTCCCTAACCAAATTGAATTATGGTGTCCCCCAGGGTACAATCCTCGACCCTCTTCATTTCTCTGTTTTCATGTTCTAGAGCAGAGGTTTTAAACTCTTTCATCCTGGGCCACACCATCACCATTATGGTGATGATGTGGTTCATGGTTCTCTCCAGCATTTGAGACCATTGTGAAAAACTATATACATTTAAAATATCCTTACAAAAATGTGCAAAAGCTCAAAAACACCACTTTGCACTTTGGATGAACTGAGAATGCTCTTCCTCTTGGTTACGATTTGCTCAGTCTTAGAAAAAATGCGCTCTGATGGAACAGAGGCATTGTTGCCAGATTGAGCTGGTTTACTCCCAACTTGGCTTCTTTTGAAGACATTGGCCTCATTCGGAAACAGTGCGTACTCGCAAATCTGCGCTTAAACTGTGCTTGCGAACGTTTGATGCACAAATTCGGGATTGATCATTATTTGTTCTAACTCTGCGAACAAATTTAGAACTTCCTCAGACTAAACGTGCACACAAATGAGGAAAGCTGAACTGACTCAGAAAAAGGAAATACAGAGCTTCTAAGTACACGCAGTGCATATAAAACCACATTCATTGAAGAGATTTAGTTAACATTTTTTTAATAATAAAAATAATTTTAAGGAAAATGATGAATTGCTTATCAATCATTTCCAACTGCTAATTGCATATGTATCACACTGCAGCTTTGATTCTCTGGAGCATCTAAATCATCCAACACGTCGTTCTCATACCTCATTTAAATCCTGTCCATGATCAGTTTCCATGGCTACAGGTAGCTGCATTACAGCGGGAAGTAGTAGACCAGGCTGGGGTTTCACAACTCTCTCTAAGCTGGGTCACCCCTTTCACATCAAACCTAAACCTGAAGATCTTTTTCCGAGCCCGACTGCATTCGACGGGTTCGGGCTTCATTTCAGTCATTTACACGGGCTCTAGCTGCGCTCCGGCTTGTGTTGTAAATGAGTGGTAGCCTCTGGCAATTATATTTTGAAAATCAAAATATAATATATCAGGTCAAATTATTTCGGGCTTGGACTGGGCCTGGCCCAACTTTTAAGGCCCGATTACAGCCCTAATCAAAGCTCCATCGATTGACTTAATGCAATACATGAACAGAAAAAATATGCAGATGATCTGTGCCATATCCTTAACGCTTTTTATTGTATAGTTACAAACCTTTTAACTTGAATTCACAATTTTCATTTGGAAAATATCAACTTTTTGCAACAATTCCACATAAAATTGCAATTTATAAAAGTTTTCTTAATTTCAGCTTTTTGTCCTAAAATCTCAATATTCACAAAGTTTTTACGTCTTTTATCATAAAAACCGAGGCTTCTTTTCTCTTTCTTTTTTTTTTAATACAAAATTTTCTCATATAAGCTCCAAAAAAAACTTTTTGATGTGAGAACTGAATCAAATGTTTCCTCAGAAATGTTCTAGTTAGAAGTTCATGATCATCTTTAAACGCTCTCATGGTCGCCAGATCTGGCCCACAGTCCTCAAGTATGACAAATGTGCAAATAGGCAAACTAACTTCTGGGTTGAAATTGTACATCTAACACGCTTTAAAGTTTGCATGGAATGAGAATTTTGTTTCTAACTAGCCAACAATAGCGGATAAAGTTGAATGTATATTGCTACTTAACTGCATTGTCCCTTGTATATTTCTGTTTATCGTTGTGTTTTATGTTTTTGTAGGACGTTGAATGTCTCATTGACATGGAGGAAAGGACTGCGGTCAGATAGCTGCAGCTTTGCCTGTTCCAGAAGCCTTTGCTTAAATTCATGACTGTCATTTAAGGTGTGAATTTTCTGGGCAAAGATTGAGAAACTAGAGTCACATCATTGTAGCAGACTGACCAGCGCAGCAGTGTCCCCTCCTAACATTTAAGGTTTGAGCTTCCCCTCGTCCAGTGTCGTCTTCCACCCCACACCCCTCTATACCAACGCCGTGGACTCTCCCCCCCAGGCCTGGTGCCCTCCCATCGGAGGCCTGCCCCGGCGGCGTGTTGGTGTACGATGGCGCGGTGGGACGCTGAGGGCTGTCGCGGGAGACTGTGATGTCAGAGCCCAACAGCCCGGGCGAGAGCCAGCGTGGCGCTCCCAGATTCTTCGTGGGCTGCGAGGACGATGAGAGCGAGGCCGTGGAGGACTGTATGAGGACAGACATGGAGCTGTATGAGGACGACGAAGACACAGACTCGGTGAGAAACAAAGTGTTAATCCACAACTATGAGGGAAAAAAAACACAAACTAAAATATGTTTTGTATCTGAAGACATCATTACGCTGAAATAGAAGCTACCTGAGTACCTCCACCTGGCTTCTATTACAGCAATGGGCAGGAAAAGACGGCGGTGTTATTATCACCATGGTTACCATGAAATTGCCGCATCATCACCACGGTTACCGTTAAAAGGCCACATCGTCAGGGCCAGTTATTCTTTATTTACTCAACCACAATCTCAACTCAATCACAAATTCCTCATATAACTAAATTCAAAAACATGTCACTCTTCTCAAACAAAAGCCTTTTTTATTGTGAAATGTCTATTTTTTTCATAAATAGTTAATTTTTGTCGTAAAATCTCAAATTTCACAAAAATTGTGACCTTTATCATGAATTTTCAGACTTTTGTACTAAAAAATGTGCGTAAAATCACACATTAAAAAAAAAGTTGAAAATTTTTTTTTATTTTTTTTTTTAGCAAACAAGACTTTTTATCATACAATCACAAATGTCACAGATTTTTTTACTTTATAACTTTAAAATTATTATTTTCTCATAAAATATATAAACTTTTTCCCAATATTTGGACATAAACTTACAACAGTCATAAAATAGCAAATTTTTCAACAATTTCATTTTTTTTGTCCAAATCATATCTACAAACAATCTTTTATGAGACTTTTGTGGGATATTGTAAAAACACTGAAGCTTTTGTTCAAAAGTCACAACCTTTTTTCATATTAATGTCAATATATTAAGTCAGCATTTAAAAAATGTTGACTTTTGTTGTGAAGAAAAAAGAGCAAATTTTTGCAAGGTCAAGTCTTTTTTCTTTTTATATCCAAAATTTTTTAACATACGATCACAAATGTCACAATTTTTGCTTTTTAACTTAAAATTACAAATTTCTGTTTTATAAAAAAAAAACAAAAACACTTTTTGAAACTTTAAATTGCAATAGTTGTATGATTGCAAATTTTGTATAATTTCACCTTCTTGTCTTAAAATCACATTTTAAAAAATAAATAAATTTTACCTCCCAAAAAAGTTTTGACAAAAACTATCAACGTTTAGTTGTGAAATGTTTTTCAGTCGTTTACTAAATCCTGACTTTTTCACATAAACCAGCTGCTCTCCACCTTAGTTATTCCACTTTTTGATATCAGAACTGAATCAAATGTTTCCTCAGAAATGTTCTAGTCAGAAGTTTATGATCATCTTTAAATGCTCTCGTGGACCAGATAAGATGAAGAGGTCGGCTGGATCTGGCCCACGGGTCTTGAGTTTGAACCTGTGAGATAAGACACTGCTGATTGGGGGGTCTGATGTAAGTCTGGGACAACTATGAAGCTGCTCAGAAGTCTCCTGGTCTTGATGTGGATCGTCTCCCTGGCGACAGGGGGGAGCACAGGCTAGTGGAGGGGTGGCAGGGGTCCTTGATGACACGGGAGGTCTGATGATCATTGTACTTATCAGACTATTGCTAACTGTCAACATTTCAGCCCCCGGAGCAACAGATCGTGGTGGGGATCTGTTGCATGATGAAGAAGTCCAAGTCCAAGCCGATGACCCAGATCCTGGAGAGGCTGTGCAGGTTTGAGTACATCACTGTGGTCATCTTCCCAGAGGACGTCATCCTCAACGAGCCTGTGGACAAGTGGCCTCTGTGTGACTGTCTCATCTCCTTCCACTCCAAGGGTAGAGAACTTCACATCCTCCACGCTCACAGGAGCTTTATATCTGCATTTACAAACAGCATCAAATGACATCATCATACTGCTTAACTTTCTGATTATACTTGCTCATTATAAACAGTTTATTTTAATACAAAGATTTTATTGTTTTATAGGACGATATTTAGTCTCTAACTAATGCTGGGTTCCCACCTACCACCGAGTCTAAGATTAATTCAAGTCACATCGCACACCGTGAAATTGGTGTCAGACTCTATTTAATCACCATGGTTAGCGTTAAAGGGCCGCATCATCACCTTAGTTACTGTTAAAGGGCCACTTCATTACCTTGGTTACTGTTAAAAGGGCCACATCATCACCATGGTTACCGTTAGAGGGACGTTTATTCTTTATTTTCTCAGCCAGCTACGTTGTCGGTTTTCCCACAAAAAAAGTGAATTTTTGTCATACTTCTGACTTTTTGTCAAATTTGTGACTTTTATCATAAAATTTAGGCTTTTGTACCAAAATCACAAATTTTTCTCATAATTGATAATTTAAGACTTTTCTATCATACAAATACAATACAAATACAAATGTCACAAAATTGTCACTTGAATTTAAAATTACTTTTTTTTTTTTTTTGGAAAGTATAATTTTTGTAACAGTATTTGACTGAAATTACAAGACGTAAAACATTGTATAATTTCAGCTTTTTGTCCTAAAATCAGAAGTTAAATTTAGAAAAATCACCAATTTTCTAAACAGTTCATCAGTTACAATTAAGAAGTTGCATGTTTGTTGATGTTTATTTAAAAATGTTTTTAAAAATTCTTTATATCTCCAGGATTCCCGCTGGATAAGGCAGTGAGCTACGCCAAGCTGAGAAACCCTCTGCTCATCAACGACCTGAACATGCAGTACTACATACAAGACAGGTGCCAGATTTACTCAGACATTTATTTCCATTCTGAAATAAATGCAGAAGTCAGTATTTGATTTCATTTTTACCAGGAGAGAAGTGTACCGCATCCTGCAGGAGGAAGGGATAGAGCTGCCTCGTTACGCTGTGCTGAACCGTGACCCCGACAAACCAGATGGTCAGTCTTTTTTTATTTCAGTATCCCTCCCCCATCTACTTACTGCTAATTTAAAAATATTAATCATAGTCCATTTCTAATTAACTTATAAATGCATTTTCCTCTTGTAAAAGTAAAGTGAACCCATCTAGGCAGCATCTTGATGGTGTGTACTTAAGGTTTTATTTCAGCTCGTGGATAAATATAGTATCAAATGCAGAGCACTCACAAGTATCCCACTCTGAAAAGCTGTGATACGAATGTTCTGGTATTCAGACAGTCCCTGGAGTGATAAGCTGTCAGATGTTCTACGTGTCCACCGTCCCTAACACATGTGACCGTTTTTAAAACAGTCATTCAGTTCACAGTAAACACTGGGTGTGTGTGGGGTGGGGGCTGCATGACAAACGGTGACATGTGCTCTGTTTGTGTGTCGCAGAGTGTAACCTGGTGGAAGGAGAGGACCACGTGGAGGTGAATGGAGAAATATTCCAGAAGCCGTTCGTTGAGAAGCCTGTCTGTGCTGAGGACCACAATGTCTACATCTACTACCCCACCTCTGCTGGAGGAGGCAGTCAGCGCCTCTTCAGAAAGGTCCTTCCTTCCGTCTGTGCACATTCCTGCTGTCATGTTAATATAAACATGTCAAATTTGCAATTTTACAACTGTTGTAATTTCATATAAAATTCATGTGAAAAAAGTTGATATTTTCCAACAAAAAGTTTTAATTTTAAGTTAAAGAGTAACAATTTTGGGACATTTGTCACTGCATGGTTGAAAAGTCTTGATATTTCAAATTTTGGAATTTTACCACAAAATGTGCTTCTTTTTTGCTTTTAACAAAAAATCAACTTTTTTTTTATTTGTGATTTTACAAGGAACAAATGTGATTTTAGGAAAAAAGTTTCAATTTTTTGATAAAGGTCAAGATTCTTAAAATCTTGAGATTTTATGACAAAAAATTCTTATACATTAGATTGTGAATTGACGCACTTGTGTTTGTAGATGATTTAGCAAACGCAAACAAGTGGTGACCATTAAGTGGGAGTTTTTCTGTTTTTCTGACAATGTACAAAAACAAATCATTGATACTGCTCGTTATGGACATCTATTTAGCTGCACTGATAGTTTAAAAATAACCAGGGCAGCATGTTTTATTTGGTTTAGAATATTATTAATTTTATGATTTTTCTCTCTTACATCATGCGTTATGTGATATAACAGGCATCTGAAGGGTTAAAATTCTGGTGTGACACCAGTCAAATGTGAAGCTGCAGCTTTTCATTCAGTTTGTGACAGATGATAACTGACGATACGACAGATAAAAGCGTCCGCGCTGCAGAAGAATGCTTAAACTCGTGTTTTGTTCAGATTGGCAGCCGGAGCAGCGTCTACTCGCCAGAGAGCAGTGTCAGGAAGACGGGATCGTACATCTACGAAGAGTTCATGCCGACAGACGGCACTGACGTGAAGGTATAACTCTGATTTAGAGTTAGCCACCAACAGGAGACATGAACTCAACCATGCGTTTGCTTGTCTGGTACCAGGTCTACACCGTGGGACCCGACTACGCTCACGCTGAGGCCCGGAAGTCTCCCGCTCTGGACGGGAAGGTGGAGAGGGACAGTGAGGGGAAGGAGGTGCGTTACCCCGTCATGCTCTCTGCCATGGAGAAGCTGGTGGCTCGTAAAGTGTGTCTGGCATTCAAGGTGAGTCCAGGAGAAGCAGCTGATGAAGTCAGGTGTGTTCTGAGGCATTTTTTTTTTATACTCTAACTCATTTTTTTACGGCAGCAAACTGTCTGTGGCTTTGATCTCCTCCGAGCCAACGGACACTCCTACGTCTGTGACGTCAACGGCTTCAGTTTTGTGAAGAACTCCATGAAATACTATGACGATTGTGCCAAGATCCTCGGGTACCGTCTTTAGTTTCTGTCGTATACATTCCACTTTGACTGGTGTTTCCTCAGTCAGACATGTTGATTAAATCTCTGTGAATCCTCTCAGGAACATCGTCATGCGTGAGCTGGCTCCTCAGTTCCAGATCCCGTGGTCCATCCCTACAGAGGCGGAAGATATCCCCATCGTTCCCACCACGTCAGGGACCATGTGAGCTGCCGCACCCATAATTTCTCCTTTAATGGATTAATTTGCTTTATTGATGTTAATTTACTGTAAAACCCTGCAGGATGGAGCTGCGCTGCGTCATCGCCGTCATCCGTCACGGTGACAGAACTCCAAAACAGAAGATGAAGATGGAAGTTCGCAACCCCATGTGGGTCGTCTCTGTGTTAATATCTTTATTTATTTATTTACTTATTTTTACTGCAAAGCACTGTCTTCACTTGTCTGTCTTTTGTACATCCAGGTTCTTTGACCTGTTTGAGAAATACGGAGGATACAAAACTGGGAAATTAAAACTCAAAAAGCCAAAACAGCTGCAGGTAAGAAATAACATAAAAAAATATTAAAAACATTTAAACTTGTGATGCCCAACGTCTGGTTGCTCTGGTCATCAACAGGAGGTGCTGGACATCACACGGCAGCTGCTGGCAGAACTGGGCCAACACAACGACTGTGAGATAGAAGAGAAGAAGTCCAAACTAGAGCAGCTAAAGACGGTTCTGGAAATGTAAGAGATGAGTAAACCAGGTCACACTGTCCACCTCCAGCCCCTCATCAGTCATCGTCATTGATATGTTTATCTGATAAGAAAAGTTCTCCAAAAAAAAAAAGAAAAAAGTGATCAGAGTCTGTAACAAAACTGTTCATGGTCCAGGTCTTCATGAACTTTGACAAACTTTGGTTTGGTGGTTTTGTGTAATCATGTTTTATGTTCAGCAGTGTCAAACTCTGGACCACCTCATCACCGTGGTTACAGTTAAAAGGCCACATCATCACCGTGGTTACAGTTAAAAGGCCACATCATCACTGTGGTTGCTGTTAAAGGGCCACATCATCACCACTGTTACAGGTTAAAGGCAAACTCACTTTACATGATCAGAAATAGATGTCTTTTTTACGTTTCTCCCTCTAATAAAGGTATGGGCACTTCTCTGGGATTAACAGAAAAGTTCAACTGACCTACCTGCCTCACGGACAGCCAAAAACCTCGAGTGAAGAAGAAGGTAAAAAGATATGAAGCTCTTCCTTTTCTTTTTTTTTTTTTTTTTTAAACGGCATATAGAAATGCTCAAACTGGCCTTGACCTTTTCTAGACACACGGAAAGAAGGCCCGTCTCTGCTGCTGGTGCTGAAGTGGGGAGGAGAGCTGACTCCTGCTGGACGAGTTCAGGCTGAGGAACTGGGAAGAGCCTTTAGATGCATGTACCCTGGAGGACAAGGTACCACCACAAACATCACATTCAGAGATGCAAACTTCTTGCTTTTTTGTGACAAAGTAACTCACACAGACATCATTTGTTTATATGCTGGATGGCCAGTCTGCCATTGTGATTGGTGGAGTTTACAATTTCATTAACCAGATGCCTATTTCTATGTTGCTTTTTGTTACTTTTAGTGTAATATCATTTGGGGTTTCACCTGTAAAAGGCATTTTGGATAATTTTAGTTGGCTCTGCATTGCAAAGGTTCAGAAAGGTTCATTATTTTAAACTTTGCATTATTGTTAATAGAAGGGCCTGTGTATGTTGCAGATTAGTTCAGACTGTTCAATTTAAGAACCTGACTGGAGCTCCCTGGCAATTTATTCTGTCAGCAGTTGTTTTTCACTAATTCAATCGCTAAACGCAAAACAAAATGAAGATTCCTTGATTAAAAACTTGATATTAATTGTGTTTCTTCTCCATAGCTTTGCTGGGTGCTTGTGGTAATGTTACACATACACTAGGTCTACATTAACGTTAAATATACAGTAGGTCTCCATTAATGTTAAACATACAATAGATCCACATTAACATTAAATGTGCAGTAGGTCTACGTTATCGTTGAACGTAGGTCTATGTTAATGTTAAACGTACAGTAGGTCCATGTTAGCATTAAACATACAGTTGGCCTACATTAACGTTAAATGTACATTAGGACTATGTTAAACGTACAGTAGGACTACATAAGACGTACAGTAGGTCTACATTAACGTTAGATCTAATTTACAAAGTAACTGATTACTGGCGGGTATTATGGCTCTAAAAGTTTCTTTTAAGAATGTTCTGGTGAACAGTTCTGTCCAAATCAACATGTAGGATATTTTTCACTTTAGTCCTTGACTGCCCCTAAGCGATCAACCAAATCAGCCCTCCCTGCTGCTACAAGTGGTTAAAAAACACAAAATTCAGTCCGTAATATATATCTATGATGGTTTATGTGGAAGGATAGATGCAGCATAGTTTACTTAAGCTGTATCTAGATGGATTACTACAAACTGACTTTATTACGCTCTATAATGATATTCTGCCTGTTTCCATCTGTGTTGTTGCTTTATAGGAGACTACGCTGGATTTCCAGGCTGTGGGTTACTACGGTTACACAGCACCTACAGACACGACCTGAAGATATACGCCTCCGACGAAGGCAGGGTGCAGATGACAGCTGCAGCTTTCGCAAAGGTACTCAATATTTTATTTTTTTTTTATCCTATAAATGAAAAATCGGGAGCTAATAATGAGTTGAACTTTCTTCGAGCTGCCGACCAACAGTCCAAACCTCTGAGCTCCACATATTTATCTATTTTTATGCCAGATATTTATATATTTTTGTACCGCATGTTATATATTTTTGGGTCATGTGCTTGAGGGTCATGCTCTGGGTTTCTCAGAAGTGTCTAGTAGGTCTGGTCTCGGTAACTACATACTGCCACACCGCAAACACTTGACACGCACCGCGGTAATGACCTCGTTACTGTTAAACTAAATTCAAAACACCGGCTCGAGCCTGCTCGTTTGCCAGCGATCCATCACTTCTGTTCACAGACACTCTCCCACTTCCTCCCAAGGTTTATTTCTGAAATGTGTGTCTCTGTGACCACAAACAGCGCTATAAATTTTTTTTTTTTTTTTTATACTCCATTTTCCTGTACTGCAAGGTCTGATCATAGCTGAGGCGCTATAGACCCGCCTCCAACGATTTAATTGGCTGGAGCATTCTGCCTATGTCCACGTGGGTAGGAGGGGTTGGATTACCACATGCAGTATGAAAAACATAAGAATCGCCCCAGCCCTAGTGCCTAAAGACAGCTTTGTTATAAATAAAACTGAATTGAACTGAACATGGATCCACTAGTAAGCAGCTATTTATGGAGTAAAGACGACTTAGAGCTAAATTTGTAGTTTTCCAAAAATATTTTCAGTACTCAGACACAAATGCTTTGAAAACAAACAGGAATTGTTGTGGATTAACAGATGGGCAAGAGCTCCACCTGCAGGCATTAAATAGTATGATTTCACATCTGGTAATAAAGGTGTTTATTAACCTGAAGGTCAGTCTGGGATACAGCGGTGTTTAATGATATATCAGGAGGAAGTCGTACAGTAACACTTCATGTTTTAATGTAATAACTGAGGTCTTTTATGAGAATTAGAGGTGTTGTTGCTCAACAGGGTCTGCTGGCTCTAGAGGGCGAGCTGACGCCCATCCTGGTTCAGATGGTGAAAAGTGCTAACATGAACGGGCTTCTGGACAACGACAGTGACTCTCTGAGCAGCTGTCAGCACCGTGTCAAGGCCCGGCTCCACGAGATCCTGCAGAGGGACCGGGAGTTCACCGACGAGGACTATGAACGGGTGATTAACCAGATGAGCTTATTCTCAGCTTCTGTGATGGAGGCAGGAAACATTTGGTTCTCTGATTGGTTGATGGTTCTGACTGATAAGGGATGTGCAGCTTCTTAGGACAGAGGTGTCAAACATCGTCACCATGGTTACCGTTTAAGGGCCACATCATCGTCATGGTTACCAAGGCCATATCATTACCATGGTTACCATAAAGGGGCACATCATCACCATGCTTGCTGTTAAAGGGCTAATTATTCATTACTTTCTCAACCAGCTATGTTGTTCCTCAGTCATTTTAAAAATAAAAATATTTAAAAAATATCTAAATTTTTTTCAAAAGTTTCACAAAACTTTTGTTCTAATATTACAAATATTTATCGTATAATTGCAACCAAAATTTTATTTTGTGTCCACTAAATATTAATATGAGGCCACAAAATATTAGTTTAATTTGACGCCAAAATATATTAAATTTGAGAGAACAAAATTTAAATTTGAGCCCACACAATGTTAATTTACTGCAAAAAAAAAAAATTTGTGACCACAATTTTGTTTCAGATGTAATGGCTGAGACTCCTTATATTCCAGTATGAAAATTTTAATTAAACCTTTTCCCGTGATTGCAGCTCGCCCCGACCTGCAGCACTTCGTTGGTGAATTCAATGAAGATTGTCAAGAACCCAGTGGCCACATGTGACGAGGTGTACGCTCTGATCCAGAGTCTGACCTCACAGATCCGTAAAAGGATGGAGGACCCCAAATCTGCTGGTGAGAAAAGTCTCTTTACATTAAATGGCGACCTTCAACAAGTTTCAGTTGAACACACAGTAAAGATTTTAGGATAAATATGTTCTGGTCCTCATTAGACCTGCAGCTATACCACAGTGAAACCCTGGAGCTGATGCTGCAGCGCTGGTCCAAACTGGAGAGGGACTTCCGCATGAAGAACGGCCGCTACGACATCAGCAAGATCCCTGACATTTATGACTGTGTCAAGTATGACGTCATCCACAACGCCACACTGGGCCTGGAGGACACGCTGGAGCTGTTCAGGCTGTCTCGAGCTCTGGCTGACATTGTCATCCCACAGGTGAGCGCTGAGAAGAAGATGGTGCTTTTTGTCTTTTTATAAGGCTGTTTTTTTTGTTTTGTTTTTTTGTTTGCCTGTTATATCACATAACGCTAAGATTAGCATTTGAAGTGTCTATTTATGAGGCACTCTTCTAAAATAAGAAGAATTGAAATAGCTCTCACTATGTAGCTGCAATGTCATTGTGAGAACTCTAAAGCAACACAATGGAACTTGAAATCACCGCAAAAAAAGTTTCTAGAAATACTTTAGTGATAGTTCAACTTATAACAAGACAAAGCCTGATTGCGACTACATCTCGTTCATTATGACAATGTAAGTTAGAAAGCATTCAGGAAGACACACCTTCCAGCTGTCAATCAAACTACAGTTCACTAGTTTGAAGTGATTTTTTTGTCATAAAAATTGTCATAACAGCTCAAATTTTCTACATTTGCTATTTTTAATCATAAATTTGAGGCATTTGTGCCATTTTTATTTTTTTTTATTTTTTTTAAAGCTTACTCACTTTTTCTTAAAAGAAGCCAATTTAACCTTTATCAGCCTTCTGATTGGTCCCTGACTGACCAACCAGAAAAATCATTCTCTGTTGCTACATCTGGGGCAGAGTATCCAGTTGGACAAAATATCCATCTCTTGCATTCACAACAATGCAAAGAGCGTAGTTTTTCTTTGCTGGATCACCATTTAAATCATTATTTTTTGTTTAAGTTTGTCTTAGTAAAAAGGAACACGTAGGAACACACTGCACACAGTGTAGTGAGGGTGCAGTGTTTTTTTTTTTTTTATCCCAAAACAGGCAGAAATCTGAGCTTTACCACCAAGACAAAGTAGGCGTGGCAGCAGGCTACAACCCATAACTACACCCACTAAAACTTTTTATTCTTATTAAAATGGTTAAATAGTATGCTTGGAGCACTTGTAAAAGTGATACCCGCTAAGATATTTGAGAGCCCTGGCTGGAAAAATGGCCACATATAGTCTTTAAAGGTAAGTCTGTTGGTGGGAGGCTGCCAGCATCAGCTGCTTGCTCTGCCATGCTGTTAACTAAACTCATCAAAACATCCCATTTTCATGGAAAACCCCTGTTTTTCAAGCTCACTACACGGTACCCGAAGTGTTCCTTTTTATTAATATCCAGTTGCTGTTGGTTTTCTTCGGTGCATTAATTGGCAATAAAGCAATGGAAAAACCCATTTTTACAATGGGAGTGGACGGGAGAGATGATAATTTTGTCTGACCTAGCAAAAAAAAAACCAGAGGGGCGGGACTTGATAAAGGGTCAACTCTGTTCTCAAATGCCGTATTTTGCACAACATTCACACATCACATCACATGCACATCACATTTCTTTTCCTGTAAAAATGTGGATTTTGTTCCTAAAATCTGAAATTTTATTTGTCATTAATTTGAGAACTTTGTGCTATCTTGTAAAATCACAAAAAAAGCAGATTTTTATGTAAAATATCTATGTTGTCAGATTTGGACTCGGTCATTTGAAAAATAAATGAATTAAATCTGAAATTTAAACTTTTTGCAACATTTTGATATAAAATTACTCAGATAATTGTTAATTTTGTATAATTTCAACTTAAACTCACATTTTGGTATAAAACACAAAAAAAAGTAAAAATTGTGAGTTTTAACAAAAATGATCAACTTTTAGTTGTAAAATCTTTTTCAGTCGTTTACTAAGTCCTTACTTTGTGACATAAATCAGCTACTCTCCACCTCAGTTATTCCTCTTTTTTGAAGGACCACATCAGCTGAAGTGTTTTTTTTTGTTTTTTTTTTGGATTTATACATACCCAAATGTCAAAGCTTATTAAGTGAATAGTTTACATCATAGAGGCTTGTGGTGTATCTCAAATGAAGCACAAGACCTTCTAGTTTCTGAGGATGTGTATAAAGTCTGTGAGTGAAGCAGAGCTTACACTGCAGCTGTTCAAACATAGCTCAAAATGTGTTTAGTTTTTCTTGTTTTTTTTGTTTTTTTTGTCTCGGGGAAAAAATAAATAAATTCAAAGGCACTTGGCCAACCCATACTTCATGGTGTACATCTGTAACCTTCTACAGTGACTGTCCTTGCTGTGGTCAACAACTGTGGCAAATTATACATCTGTAGGACTTACCATTTTGATAATGTGGTCCAGTTTACATAGAGTAGTACAATTCGGCACAAATGTTCCTTTTCCATGCCAAACTGTATTACATCCAAATTATCACTCATCTGACCTTGGAAAACGTATTTTGACATTGTAGTGACTCTAAATATCTCTTCCAGCTCAACTTTTTTTTTCTTTCATATTTTCAAAAAACATTTTTCCTGTGTAACCAAGATTTTCTATACAATACTGTAAAATTCATATAGCATATGAATAACACAAAATACACATTATTCTGATTATTTCATCTTTAATGTCAATGCAAAAAAAAAGAAGTCTACAAAAATGTACTGAATAACAATAAAAACCATTTCAGTAAAAAACAACAACTGGAATAAAAAAATCACAGCTCGTACTTAGAACTCTTGGCAAAAACTGAAGTTAGTAAAGCTGAAAACGAACAAAAAAAAAAAAAAAAATCCCAAAAGGCCAAAACAGAATGAGATGCCACATGTTTCACATCCTACTGCAGTCTTTTTTTTTTTGCACAATGCACAGCGCCTTTGGAGGTCTGCAGCTGAAATCTGTCCCTGTGTCAAATGGGTTATGCACCAGAACTGCTGAGGGTGGAGCAGGATACTGTGTGTTTGTGGATGAAGATTCACTGCCCTCATCCACAAGCTGCTCCACTAGTTTTTCTCTGAACTTCTCCTGAGTCATTTTCGCATCCAGGTGGTGGAAATT
This sequence comes from Arrhamphus sclerolepis, assembly GCA_037176975.1. Classification (NCBI taxonomy): domain Eukaryota; kingdom Metazoa; phylum Chordata; class Actinopteri; order Beloniformes; family Hemiramphidae; genus Arrhamphus; species Arrhamphus sclerolepis. The sequence goes on from JBAMYA010000018.1 coordinate 732,437, forward strand.
GTAAAATATAAATGCATTTACAGTGCCGATGTCAATGAATTGATTAAAAAAAAAAAAAAAATGTGTTGTACCATCTCTTAGTTTCATGGAGGACAGAGTAGTTGCCCAAAAGGGCATCAGAGAGGTCGACCCCACTCATGTGGCGATTGTAGTCCTTCACAACTGATGGAACAGGAATATCCTTTCTGACCCACCTGTTCCCTTCTTTCACTTGCTGGGAAACAGTCTCTCCAGTGAAGGCTGGATGTATGGTGGAACACATCAGAACCTCTCTTGTGTCCTTCCACTTGACATAAAGGAGCTCATTTTCCCTGATCCACCTCACGCTGCCTCGAGGGCCATTCTTCAGAAAGTCATTTTATGGAAGTTTCAGGGAAACCAAGTCTATTTACAAGTCTATTTAGTGTTGTCCAGTATTGTGCAAAGCACCAGGGTGCTCATTTATAAAGCTTGCGTACGTACAAAAGAGGTCCCGAAAATGGCGCACGCCACTTTCTACGAAAAGTTTGTGATTTATAAAAAAAAAACAAAACGTGATGGTGGAATGTGCGCAACTGTACACAAACTCTGAATCCTGTGCACGGACGTTTTGGAGACGAGGGAAACTAGCAGCGCAGACGAAGTCCCACCCTTTTGCTTGAAAGGTATGAATGTTTTCTGTGATTGGCAGTCCAAATCTCCTATGGTTACTTAGCATTTGTCTCAACGTGCGCAAGTAGCTGCTTTTGCGCTTGCAGGTTTTTGTAGAGTACCGGTTGGTCAAACAGAAATAACACGGAGACGCTTGCTCATATAGCAATGTCATTAGAAGAGCCCATACTCTGGGTAAGTTTTGGACGACCAGCAATGTCAGTGGGAATGGTTGTTTTACTGGCAATTTAACGCGTAAATCAGTTTCTCTGAGTGTTTTAGTCTCCTTCTAAAGAAGAATTTGGAGTATTTTGAGTACTTCCCCCACATGGATTACTAAATGGAAAATACTTTTGGATATTTTTATTTCATGGACTATTCTGAGCAGAAAGAGTCTAGACTCACCTTGGTTGGACTGGAATTGAAGTAAAAACAGAGATAAGGTAGGAACTCCCTGTTTCTGGTTCGCTTATTATACAACATAATTGCTTATTACTTCTTGGGTGTTTGTTTTACCATAAAATAAACATAATTTACATTTTGTGAAGGAAAAATGCTTTCCAAAAATATAAAGGTTGGCCATATTGACAAAATATTTCATCCCCTGAACACTAAATTATACAACAACATCATATTTCGTCCCTGATCAGGGACAGTGGTCAGGGACAGTGGTCCTGAATCAAAAAACTGAAATCAGTAAAAACTGAATCAAATGTTTCCTTAGAGATCTCCTTTTAGCAGGAGCTACAGGGGTCCTCCAGAGTTCAACAGTCTCACAGCTTCCAGGTAGAAGTTGTTCCTCAGTCTGGTAAGAAGAAGAGACATCGTGGATCCTCACAGACTGGGGCCTGTCCGTCAGAAAGTCCAGGACCCAGTTGCAAAGGGTGGAGCTTAGTCCAAGTGTGCTGAGTTTCTGAATCACGGTCTGTGGTATGATTGTGTTAAATGCTGATGTGAAGTCCACAAAGAGCAGGTGAACATCAGAGTCCTTGTTCTTTAAGTGGGTGAGAGCTGTGTGGAAGATATAGCGTCCTCTGTGGATTGGTTCTTCCTGTAAGAATAATGATGCAGGTCCACGAATGTTGTCATTAAAGAAGAACGAGACCGTCTTTAAACTCTCTCACAGAACATTTAAATTTATTTTATCCCCAATAAGTGAACCTAAATACAACTGAGTGATATTTAAAGACTCTCTACGCCACACGTCACAGTTTTCGTGGTGTTTTTCAACATTTGTCTGTTTTCTCAGGAATATGGCATAAACAAGGTGGAGAAATTGGACATAGCATATGCCTACTGCCTCCCTCTGGTCAGAAAGATCCAGTTGGACCTGCAGAGGACGCACGAAGATGAGTCTGTCAACAAACTGCACCCACTGTGAGTTTTTGTGTATCCATTTAGTTTCAACAGGAGGCCATTGGAACAGGCAGAAATGGTTAAAAATGGAGAATGCTTTGTCCACAGGTATTCACGTGGAGTGATGTCACCTGGCCGCCATGTCAGGACACGTTTATATTTCACCAGCGAGAGTCACGTCCACTCGCTGCTCAGCATCTTCCGATATGGAGGCTTGCTGGATGTAAGTGAACAACTGTGCTGCAGATGTCTGAACGTGGGTGTGACGAGATCCAATAATGTTTTCTGTCTCTGAATGCCAGGAGGAGAAGGACCAGCAGTGGAAACGGGCCATGGACTACCTCAGTGCTGTCTCTGAGCTCAACTACATGACGCAGATTGTCATCATGCTGTACGAGGACAACAATAAGGTGTCTTCTTGTTGTTTATGAGTCATGTTTTTACATGTGGTGTCAGCTTCTATTGGGTTCAGTAGGAAGAAGTTCAGTCCTCCAGGAGACACTCAGAGTAAAGACACTGCTCGTCCACCTGGACAGGAGGTTCATTTGGTCTCGATGTCTCTTTTTGGAGACTTATCTGATTATGGGTGGAAGGATGGATGATGGGTAGATGATGGGTGGATGGATGGAATGTTGGATGACTGGATGATGGAAGGATGATGGATGGATGGATGGATGAAGGACTGTTCTGACATACCGAAAAATATAATATAATATTCACTAATTTATCACCGATTTAATATTCAATTATTTAATATTCATTCAGCCACTTTGCTGCTTCTTGAATTGATATTTCAAAAATAATTTTTATCTTCTATCTCAAAATTAATTTTTACTTAAAAGATTAATTGTTGTTTTGTCAATATTGGTATGATAATTGAAAAGTATCTTTGCTTTTATAATTTAATAGAAAAACCTTTAATTTCCTGCTGTCTCTGGGAGACAGACATTTACGGTCTGGACGTGGTCTCTGAACCCGGTCTTTGGACCCTTCAGGCACATAAATATGACTCTCGTTTGGCCTGACGTTGATCTGGAGCTCAGAGTAATTAGTTAAGACAACACTGAAGACGTTACTCTATGCCAGGACGAAGACGATCAGAGGACTGAGAGAATGAGGATGCCTCTACCAGCTGTCTTTGACTCCAGTGTCTGTCATCAGCTGCTAAAGGTCAACATAGTTTAGTGAGTTAAGGGCAGCTGAAGTTTGAATGAGCATAGTTTGACGTATGGGACGGTTTAAATTTAGTTCAGATTGATGGATGTTGTTATGAAGGGTTTGAATGTGGAGTTGAACAATGTCCAACTCTGAGGTTTGGGTCGGCGTCTGTTGAGGGTCGGGTTCATGAAGCGTAGCAGCTACGTTGAATTTTATTAAACTGATACTGATACACGTCCTTGTTGAGTTTCTGAATGTGTTTTCTTCCTGCAACATTAGAATGGTTTCACTGGTGGCTCTTAAAAACGAAGAAGGGCAGAATAATGAGCATGACTTCATGTTAGAGGACAAAAGTACCTCATTTACTAGGAAAGACATGGACAGGACATGATACCGTTTGTTTGTTCTGTCATGGAGAGACATGGTGAAGACTTGTTTTACTTCTGTTATGGCCAAACTACAACCAAATGCAACACCATGTGGCGCTGAATTAATATCTTTAAAACCTGTATAATAAAATTAGAGTTTATGTAGCCAACAGTTTCACAGGAAAGCGGTTTCACCTCCTCAGGGCGATCCAAAGGGTTGGCTCTCAATCTAAACCACAGCTGATAGTGGGTATTAGATAAACTGATGAACTAATGAATTTGTGTGAATTTGTGCAAGAGCAGCGATATACAATACAAGTTTATCCTTCACAGCTGATGTGAATGCAACCCCTCCCTGCAGGATGTTTAGCAAGCTATGGACTGTTTTTAAGGACATGAGTATAAGCAATGAGTTGCATACAATTATTATGTACAACCCATTCTTCTTATTCCATTCTGATGCTTGAAATATTTAAAGTGCTTTCAACAGCTAGTTTTAGTAGGGGAGGTGAGTTGGAGCATCAGTCTCCAATGCATCAGCATTTGGAGTTTAAATTCACTATAAATGTGAGCAGGTGTATGTATACGTATCTAAAGCGCTGTCTTTGTGTAGAACATCTCCTCTGAGGAGCGCTTCCATGTCGAGCTCCATTTCAGCCCTGGAGTCAAAGGCGTTGAGGAGGAGGAGAACGCACCGACCGGATTCGGCTTCAGACCTGCATCTGCAGAGGTGGCCAGGCAGGTAAGGTCACATCCTCCTCTGACTTTGACTGCAGAAAACTGCCCGCTGAGTTCTATCATCTCCCTCCGCTTGTACAGAACGGGCAGAAACAGTCTGACCCTGGCAGTCTGGAGGATCTGTCACGTGACGAGACGGACCGCGCTGTGCCGCTGTCTGAGCCAATCACCATCCAGAGGAGGTCTCCACTTATACGCAACCACAAGACTGGATCCATGGAGGTTAGGTGTACTCAGCTGTTGATTTGTACACAAAAGTTTGATTTTATCTCCTTTATGGAGAAATGTAAACAGCTCGCGCCTTTTTTTAACAGCATTTTGGATGACATGTCTGATTCGTGCAGATTGGATGGATGCACTCTGATCAATAACATATAGGCCTGTAACTCTGTAGCGTGCTTGTTTATGTCCTGATGGACAATCTGCCGCTGGGATTGGTGGAGAAGAATCTCCCATGAATTCTATTGTGCTCTTTTTTTAACAACAAGCAGTGAGATCACCCAAGGTAATGACCACAGTTGCCATTTCCGCTTATAATACGCAACTTTGGGCTTCTTTTTTCACTTGAGTCTCTTCAAATAATTCAGAGTTGCAGGTTGTAGTGTTTATGCACTTATTTTAAAAAAACATGGTTGATTGACAGGAACATGTGAAAAGTGACATTTTTTGACTATACAGTGTGGCAAAAAGTATTCAGTCAGCCACCAATTGTGCAAGTTCTCCCACTTAAAAAGATGAGAGAGGCCTGTAATTTTCATCAGAGGTATACCTCAACTATGAGAGACAAACTGAGAAAAAAAATCCAGAAAGTCACATTGTCTGATTTTTAAAGAATTTATTTGCAAGTATTTGGTCAATTACAAAAGTTCATCTCAATACTTTGTTATATACACTTTGCTGGCAATGACAGAGGTCAAACGTTTTTTGTAAGTCTTAACAAGGTTTTCAAATACTGTTGCTGATATCTTGGCCCATTCCTCCATGCAGATCTCCTCTAGAGCAGTGATGTTTTGGGGCTGTCGCTGGGC
>JBAMYA010000018.1:737814-758933 GCA_037176975.1 Arrhamphus sclerolepis
TGATTTGCAAATAAATTCTTTAAAAATCAGACAATGTGATTTTCTGGATTTTTTTTTTCTCAGTTTGTCTCTCATAGTTGAAGTTACAAAATTACAGACCCCCCTCATCTTTTTAAGTGGGAGAACTTGCACAATTGGTGGCTGACTAAATACTTTTTTGCCACAATGTACATGCGTTTGCATCCCTGTTTATGTGACATGTAAAATGAACAGCCAGTGGTGCAGCATCCTCATGTTTTTAATTCTGTATTGGTCTATGATTTTCCTCCAGGTCCTGTCAGAGACCTCCTCCTCCAAGGTTGGCAGCTATCGCCTCTTTTCCTTCTGCTCACGTCAGTCCCCCGAGATGAAGCAAAGTGGATTAGGTAGGTGTAAATATCTCCTGTTGCCAGGGAAACTGCATTGCAAACAACAGCATGAAGTGCCTCAGAGTGGAAGGGACGGGTGAAGGTTTCTTTTAGGTTACGTTTTAGTTGTGAAGGACTTCAAATAAAAGCAAATTCATACCATTAAAGATAAATAAAATTTCTGAAATCATTTGTGATTTTTTTTTTTTTTTTTTTTAATCTTCATCAGGATTCAAAGACAGAACTGAAAAAGAATAGTAATTATTTTGGTTCTGGAAAAAAACATTTACTCAAACAATTAGAAGTGTGTCTTAAATAAGGAAGGAATCTGAAAGCGGGTCCATTGTTTGTCAATTTCCAGAGGGTTTGAACTAAAACATGATGGAAATCACTGAAATATTTGTGTTAACGGCCATCTACTTGTCCATGGAGATTGTTTCCAACCTTTGTCAGTTGCAGTTAAACTCGGATAGAATGATTTACTCTGCAGCTGTGAAGCCTTGAGCAAAGAAAATAGCCTCCTTTCACTTGTCTTGTCATCCTCGTTAATTTTTGGTTGCCAATACTTTTTAAATTTCTTTTTTATTTATGATATATTTATTCTTGCCATTGTTTTTGATTTATTTTATTAGCTTTTTGTATTATTATAATTTTTATTTATTTTTATCATTTTTTTTTAAATTACATTACTTTTTAAATTAGTTTTTTTTTTTTAGTTTAATTTACTTAGTTACTTACTTATTTTTTCTTCCCATTTCTTTTTTTAAATTTTTTATTTATTTATTTATTTTATTATTTATTTTATTTATTATTCATTCATTAATTTTCTTGCCATTACTTTTTTAAAATTATTATTATTATTTACTATTTATTTATTTTAGGTTTTAATTGTTCTTTTTTTCTTGCAATTACTTTTTAAATTTGTTTTTATTTTATTCTATTTATTTTTATTTTCTTGTCATTACATTTGAAATTTTGTTTTAATTTTTGTTTCTATTTTTTCTTGCCATCACTACATTGCATTACAGCTGATAAATGTGCCATCTGGGCTCCCTAAAGTCTCAGTTTCAGCCCCTCCTCATTTAGGATCTTCCTTATTTCTCTCTTGTCTTTCTCTCTCAGTTACTCTTGTTTTAATTTTTGATGGATATAAATGTTGATTCTGGGTGAAGTGTGACAGTTATTGATCATATTTTTAGTTACCAGCCAGTGGTGATGGTAACGGCTGCATGGTCATCTCTGTTTCTTCTTCTTCGTCTGTTTCTGATGAGCATGTTCATGTAGACCTGACTAACCCCCCCGCCCCCCTCGCAGGCTCTCAGTGTGCCGGGCTCTTCAGCACCACCGTCCTCGGTGGCTCCTCTAGCGCTCCTAACCTGCAGGACTACGCACGTGCGCATCGCAAAAAATTCTCCAGTGGCAGTCTGTCCTACAAAGACGGTATGTGTTTGAGATGGCGCTCTTTTACAAACCCAAATGGGACCATAGCAGGCCAGTCACACAACTTTATAGACGTACAGTCATGTGAAGGAGAAAGGACGGCTTCTCTTTATTTATAAATATGACCTCATTAGGGGGTGCAAATTCTGGGAATTTTCAAAGTTGGAAACTTTCCATGGGAATTTACCGGAATTAATAGGAATAATCTGAAAATTTTCACAGTTGAATGTTAGGATAGCATAAATAAAGTGGTTAAAAATATATATATATTGTAACATAAAATTGACTAAAACAGTCAGATTTGATGTGAATACAGTGGAGCATAAACTGCTGTTAATGAATCACAGGGACATAGCACAATATTTACTGCTGGACTATTGAGGCCACACCCCCTGCATGCACTGTGCATTCCTCCATCAAGTGCACAGCGATTTCTAGAATTCTGAACTACTAAACCTACTTTTCTGAGCTCACAACACACAGATTATTAAAGCCATGCTTGAGAAGCTTCAGGAAAGCAGCTTTAATTTTACATTTTGAATCGCACTTAATTTTAGACAGGAGGGAAGTCCCTTTTACTTTACATTTTGAAGGGGGAGCTGTGAGAAATTTTATCATCAACATTTATGTTTTAGTTGTTCAGTGAAAGAATTAAGCATTCATGAAGCTCTACTTACAAATAAATCAGCATCATGTTTTTTTAAATTACCTTTCACGCAGTCTTTTCACAACAATGTCTGCTTATGACAAAAAAACGTTTATATTAATGCTGGTATATAACTAAGTTTCCTTAAATGTCCAATTCTAATTAATTCCTAAAATCACCATAATTCCTGTGGAAAGTTTCCAATTTGGAATATTTCCAAAAATCCCAAGCTAAAGTTTCTGGGAAATTTACCGCCCCTTTGTAACTCTACTTCTGATTAACCATACTGTCATTATTTCACCAACACTCTGAAACAATTGTGAATATCTACGAGAACCCCTACTGCAAAGCATCGCAGAAACGTTGTTGTTTACTCAGACGATGAATCCAAATGCAGAATTAGTTTAAAAGAAAAAAAATCGGTTGAAGCTATGGTCCGATCAGGAGATTGGACCAGAACATGCCCACAAGGATGTGAAATACTGATGACGTTACAAATAAGAGCATTATTTAAAGTTACTGCTGCTGAAGGAGGTTCTCAGGTCAGAACCTCAGAATGGACCTGGATCAGAACTGGTATGACCTCATCTGTAGGTGGTTGTCTCAGTTTAAGGTGTGGCACCGGCCAGAACCGGAGCCCGAACCAGAGAGACAGAACCTCAGAGTCTGAACCTCAGCAAGAGGGTGTTCTTTGTTCTCACATGACTGTATATATATTTCCTGTAAATCAGTAATGAGCTTTTAGCTGCATTGTAATTAAAGCTATAGTTCGTTTACGTTAGAGAAGAATTGATTGTCTTGATAAAAAAATGTACAAAATAATCAGAATTTATTGGGCCAAGAATCATACTAACCAACAAGTGTCATAAATTTATTTTGTGGTTGTTGTTTTGGGGTTTTTTTGTATTTATTTTTATTTAAACATCATACTCTTTGTAGTCACCAAACCTGCAGTTTGTTCATTTTTTAACACTTATTTAGCTCTTCAGCAGCCTGAGAACACAACAGCTTCCTCTGACTCAGTTATGATTAAAAATAAAGGAAATGTTTTAATAAATCTGAATTAGAGACTCATCTTCTGTCTTCTTCATGAAGGCTCAGTAAATTTAAATGATCTTGGTTCAGCTGTTCCTGTAAATGTGAGACAGTTTTTAAGAGTCAGATTGAGGCTTATTGTGCATGTTCTGTCTTTTAAAGCTTCTGCACGTGTGAAGCAGCATTGAGCTGTCCATCAGTACATTTCCGTCATCTGTCCCTCATCCTAAATATCACCACCTTCCCATGACATATTTGCATGAGTCATCACTGATTTCCTGCTGCAGTCTGTTCAGCTGAACCTTAAATCTCCATGCTGAAAATCACCTTATCGCAGAGCAGCTTTCTGGTCCCTCAACTGAGTCTGGATAAAACCAGTGCTGCACCAGTGCATGTGTTTCTCTGTTTTTAATGTATGCATAAATCTGACGAGTTTGCGTCGTATCCAGGGATTAGTGATGCATCAAAACCACAGCCACGCTCAGTCACAACGATGTAGCTCAGAGGTGTCAAACTCTGCTTCATCCTGGGCCACACCATCACCATAGTTACAGTTAAAGGGCCACATCATCACCAAAGCTACTGTTAAAGGGCCAGATTATCACCGTAGCTGCCATTAAAGAGCCACACCATCATCATGCATCACAATAGTTAAAGTTTAAAGGCCACACCATCACCATGGTTTGTGTTAAAAGGGTCACATCATGACTATAGTTATTGTTTAAGGGCCACATCACCATAGCTACTGTTAAAGGGCCACATCTTCACCATGATTACCATTAAAGGGCCATGTCATCACCATATTTACTGTTAAAGAGCCACACCATCACCATGGTTAGCCTTAAAGGGTCACATCATCACCGTAGTTGCTGTTAAAGGGCTACCTCATCACCATATTTACCGTTAAAGGGTCACACCATAACCATGGTTACCATTAAAGGGCCGGTTATTCTTTATTCTTTCATCCAGCTTTGTTGTCAGATTTCCTGCTAGTTCCTGGACTGAGTCATAAAATTATTTTATTTATTTGTTGTTGTGTTTTTTTGTTTTGTTTTTTTTCGAAAATCACAGTCCTAAAATCACAAAATGGCCTTGTATAACTGCACTTTTAAAAAAATATATATATGTTATCAAAATCTGAATTGTTTTGAAAAAAATCTCAGTCATGGCCTTGATCATGAAATTTAGACTTTTGTACTAAAATCACAATTTCTTTCTTGTAAAATCACAGATATAAAAGAGAGCATATCGTTGTAAAATTGCAAATTTTTGAAGTTCAAGACAGTCTTTCTTTTTTCAAGAGTTTTTTTTAATCAATCAAAACTTTTCATCGTATGATTGCAAATGTCCCAGAATTTAGATTTTTAACTTAAAGCTAAGTTAGATTTTTTTTTCTTGTTTTTGTTCTTATTGGAAGTTTTTGAACAATTTGATATCAGTGGTAAAATTGCTGTTTAATTTAAAGTTTTTAACCTAAAATCTGGAATTTTACAGAATTTTGTGACTTTTATCATACACCAGAGCTGATTTTGTTATAAAATTGCAAATTTTTCAAGATCAAAACTTCTTTTATCCAACATATTTTATCATACAATCCAAAATCAAAATTTGACTTTTAACTTAAACTTGCAATTTTTTTCCAAACAAAAAAAATCACAACAGCTGAAAAATGAATATTTCACATAATTTTAACTTTTCATTCCTAAGTACTTGTGATAAAAAAAAAAAAAGTTAATTTTACAAAAATGATAAGTTTTGGCAAAAATTATCAACTTTTAGTTGTAAAATCTTTTTAAATTGTTTAGTAAATCCTGACTTTCTGACATAAACCAGCTGCTCTCTACCTCAGTTATTCAATTTTTTGATGTTGGAACTGAGTCAAATGTTTCCTCAGAAATGTTCTAGTTAGAAGTTTATCATCGTCTTTAAATGCTCTCATGGACCAGATGAGATTAAGTGGTGGTCCAGGTTTGGTCCATGAGTTTGACACCTGTGCTGCAGCTGACTTTGGCGCGTCATATCATCCAGCAGGTGTCAGTGTAGCATCATGCTGACTCTTTCTTCCTCCATCCTCCTGGTTGTCTCACCTGTAGGCTCATGGTCAGTCTTTGTCATCCACGTCGTTGTGAGAATCTAGTTTTGATGCACTCACATACTGGTGTGTTCATGCATGTTCTGTATTTTTTAATTTCGTGCTTTTGCTGGACTGTTGCGGAGGTCACCACGGTTTGACTTAAAGAGGAAAAAGGAAGTAGACCTGGATACTGGGCTTGTTTTCGGTCTTGTATTTTTTTTGTTTTGCATCCTTTGAGTCAAAATCATTTCATCTCACTTTTTCATCTGAAGATGTTGCATTGGTGTGTCGGCCTGAAGCCACATTTTAAACATCTTTAAGCATCAAAAGTCTGTTTGGGGCTCCTTCATCAACTGGAACAATAGTTCTGATTGTGTTTGACCGTATTCTTTTTCTTTCTTTTTTTTAAATGATGCGTCCACATTAGAAAAAATGGTATCAAAGTTGCTGTGGCTCATAGTAACACTAGTGATTTTTTTTTTTTGATTTTTTTCCCTCAGAGTTGTTGTCTATGCCGGCAGTAAAACGATTTTCTGTGTCAATTGCAAAGCATCCGACTAATGGTACGTCCGCTTCTTTCAAGTATTTTTCCACTTCACCTCCTTTTGTCTTGCATGTCTTCAAACTTTAGTTTTTTCTTTTTTTTCTCACATGGCCCTCAAGCATTTCAGGTTTCCGTTAATTTTTTTCCTCCTAATTGTTTCAATTTTTTGCTTACCCATTTGCTTATGACACTTTTTTTCTAACACTATCGATTATCTCTTCATAACCAGGGTTCCCACTGGTCTGTCAATCATTAAATACCAAGAGAAGGCATTCCAGAAAAACTTTATAAGCATAATACACATTCATCTTCAGGCTACATTGTTAGAAAAACATCAAATTCAATACAAATTCCAGTTTTTCATATGTAATGTAATTCTTAGATTGTTGTTGTGCTTCACTTTGGGTTTCCCGTGATTCATCAGGTCATGGGGTCAGTATTGAGTGAAACCTCACAACCAAACATCCCACTTCCAGGTTGAAGTTCATCCAGGAAGTAGGTTTGGTTGCAGTTCCTCCCCTGACCAATAGGTGCTAGCTCAGAAACGGAGCAAAAAACTTCACAGCAGAATTAAATGTATTTACAGACTTTCTTTTTTTCATCTGTGCTGACCTATTACATCCATGACAACTGTACGTACCACATTAAATAAATTTATATTAAAAAATAGAGCTGACCAGTCGGATGCCAGGATACATTTTACATGCTTGATTGACAGCTAGCAATTGGCTCTGCCATTGGTAATATGGCACCACGCAGTTCAAGGTAAAATGGGTTTCAATAACTGTGTCATGTGACTAGATGCTGCGTCCATTTGTATATACATTTTTATATAAATATATATTTTAAAAGGAGGTTACATAGAGCTTTCTGCAGTAATCTAATATTCTAAATGCCAGTTAGAAGGTGAACCTTGTTTCTGAAAACACTAAAACTAATTATAAAGATTTGGTTTCATCATGAGGCAAGCTGATTAAATTTCCATGCAAGTGTTTAGTGTGTTTAGTCTAGAAATCTAGACGTAGCAAAATCGTAGTAAATCTGAATTTTCTCAGTATTTCCCTCTAGCTACGCTCCCTTAGATCTCATAAATTATGAACAAAAGTCTTGGGGAAGCCAGTCAGATTAGTCTATCCTTATAGAGCTATCAAATTAGTTTACCCTCGTAGACCCAATCAGATCACTCTATGCTTGTAGAGCCAATCAGATATGTCTATCCTTGTAGAGTCTCTGAGAGGGTTTAACGCAACAACGACAGAGCTGAGATGTTGTAGTCTGGATGGTAAACAGTAATCATTTAATTAAATGTTAAAGACTTCAGAATTTCAAGGTCCTCGGATGGAAAAGTAGGTCAGAACAGAGTGTGAGATTCACAGGTGGGTTAGGGTTTGCGTCACTATTGTAACCGACTTTACTGTAGCTTGAAGAGAAAACTCTTGATTTCTGGCTGTCAGTCTATGCCCCAACCCTCACCTGTTTATGAGTCGTGGGTTCAAAACCGAAGGAATGTGATAGCAGCCTGAAGAATATTTTTCCACGGGGAGGTGAATGCTAATCCTCTGAGGAAAAGATGAGGCGCTGAATCCTCAGTGATGGTTAAGGGAAGGTGGCTCAGTGTTTGGTGGTTCGAGCCCCCCTCCTGGGTACACCAAAGTGTCCTTGGGCAAGACACTGAATCCCTGATTGCTCCCAGTTGTCTGGCCAGCACCGTTGTGTGGCAGCTCTGCCAACAACCGGTGTGTATGTGAGTGTGAATGGGTGAATGCTTACAGTGTAAAGCGCTTTGGCGCTGTAGAAATACAGTTGTAAAGTGCTATATAAGTGCAAGACATTTACCAAGACATTTTGCAAGACATGTATGGTTGGACCATCTGGACTGGAAGCTTCCCAGACTCTTAACAGAGGAGGCCTAAGGGCAGACTCTGTTCTGCAGTTTCGACCAAAAAGTAGAGTCTAATCCAGTACACTCTGGACCAGTACAGTACATAATAGATGCTTTTCTATTACACAGTTTTCACACAACTGCTTCTACTCAATTGTGCATGATTGCACTTGCCTCTACTGGATTGTACTCGCTTTTATCCATTGCGTTTGCCTCTACTCAATTGTGCTCGCCTTTAGTCGCCTCTATTCAATTGCACTTGACTGCACTCGCCTCTACTTGATTGTGCTCGCTTCTATCCATTGCGTTCACCTCTACTCCATTGTGCTGGTCTCTAGTCGCCTCTACTCCATTGTGCTGGTCTCTAGTCGCCTGTACTCCATTGTGCTCTCCTGTTACCCTCGCCTCTATTGATTGCGCTCACCTCTACTCGCCACACCTCAATTATTCTCACTTCTACTCGATTGCATTCGCCTCTACCCGATTTTGCTCACCTCTACTCGATTGCACTTGTTTGCACTCACCTCTACTCGACTCTGCTCACCTCTACTAAATTGTACTCATTTCTATCCATTGCATTCACCTCTACTCCATTGTGCTCATCTCGAGTCGCCTCTACTCTATTGCGCTCACCTCTAGTTGCCTCTACTCTATTGCGCTCACCTCTAGTTGCCTCTATTCTATTGCGCTCGCATTTACTCTTATTACGCTCGACTCTACCAATTGCACTCACCTATACTTGTCTCTACTTGCCACACCTAAACTTCACTCATTTCTACTCAGTTGTGTACACCTCGACCCAATTCGCTCACCTCTACTCAATTGAACTTAATTGATCTTGCCTCTACTCCATTGTACTCGCCTCTGTTCAGTTGTGCTATTTTCTACTCACCTCTACTCCTTTGTGCTCGCCTCTACTCCATTGCGCTTGCCTCTGCCTCTGTCATTTGCTATCACAATTCAGGACCACCTCAGTGTGGGTCGTCATTGCAAGGCAGCCTAAAACTCCCGTTACATCTTTGTATGCAACACAGAACTATGAACTCAGTTGGAACCACAGCCAAGTAAGTGTTTTTTTGTTTTGTTTTTCAATTTAAAGAAAAAAAAAGGTATGAACAGGTCCTGTCACCTGGTAGAAAACCCTTAAAACTGAGTAGTATTAAAACAGTACTGCACCGATGCTATGCTGAGCTGTAAAGCTGAGTGGCATATTTGTCATATTTGGCTCAAGGTTGACTCAGTACCTCCCAAGCAGAGCTGGAGGAGTTTACCAGAAAGAGGGTGGTCAGGGAGATATCTGCACCATCTGTTCCCACAGCTTCCTGGTCCTAGACAATTGCAGAAAATTTATTTATTGATGGATGAAGAATGAAAGAAAATGATGATTTGCTGATAATTTCCTTAATACATCATGCTATGGGAGAGAAAAGAAACATTGTATCTACTAGAGCCTGATTTCAACTTCAGAGTGATTTTTAAAATCAAAGTGTGGTAATCCTCACTACCTATAGCATGTGTCAAACTCATCATTTACAAAAGATTACACAAGAAGTTGCTATTTTTTGTCAAAAAAAAAAATAGTGATTTTAGTACAAAAAAAATAAATAAATTATAGATAAATCTGCAATTTACTTTAAAACAGTAAAAAAAAAAAAAAAAATGACATTTGTGATTGGACTATAGAAAGTCTTGGTTGGAAAAAAAAAGTCCTTTCAAAATGAGAAATTTCATGACGAGTTTTCTTATATATATTTGTAATTTCACAAGAAATTAGATTTATTACAAAAGTTTTTTTTTTCGTTATACGACAGAGTCCAGAAACTAGCAAGAAATCTGACAACATATCTAGTTTTAGAAAGTAAAGAATAACCATCCCTTTAACAGTAAGCATGGAAATGACATGGCCCTTTAATAGAATTAAATTAAACTGAGTAAAAATTGAATTGAAATCATTCACTGTCATTGTACATTACAGTACAACGAAATTCAAAAGTGCAACTCTACCGGGTACATACAATAAAAATAATAAATACACAATAAATAGATGAATTTAAAATGCAGAGCAAGAGCTAATGAGCAAGGGCAGCAGGTGATAAGGTATATTATCTGTGTTTGTTTAATGAAATTATAGCCTGTGGATAAAAACTGTTTTTGAGTCTGGAGGTTCTGGATTTGATGGACCTACAACACCTACCTCTGATGACCTGGGTGTGTATTGTCCTTTATGATATTTTTAGCTCTTGAAAGAATGCGACTGCTTGCAGTGTCTGACAGAGAGGGAGGGGGCAACTGATGATCTTTTTCTGCTGTCTTGATGATTCTCTGGAGACCTTTCTTATCTGCATCCAGAAAACCACACAGAAATGCAATAGGCCAGGATACTCCTGACTCTAGATCTGTAGGACACCAGCAGCTTTTCACCAGTTGTTTTTTCCTGAGAATCCTCAGGAAGTGGAGGCGCTTTTGACAGTTGCTGAGGTGTTTGATGACCATAACAGACAGTCTGAGATGTGGACGCCAAGGAATTTGAATGAGGGAACTCTCTCCACACACTCGTTTATGAAGAGAGGCCAGTGACCTGTGCTGTTTTTCCTAACCTATTATGAGTTCTTTTGTCTTGGTAGTGCTGATAATGAGGTTGTTGACAGAGCACCACACTGACAGATTTTGGACTTCCTGCCTGTAGGCAGACTAATCATCACCTGTAATAAGTCCAACCACAGTAGTATCATCTGCAAATTTAATAACAGAGTTTGATGGGAAAGTTGGTGTACAGTCCAAGGTGTATAATGAATAGAGGAGTGGACTCACTGAGGTGAGCCGGTGCTGAGTGTGACTGTGGAGGAAAGGTGAGGACGGACTCTTGACAGACTGTGGACGGTTAGTCAAAAAGCCTTTGATCCAGCTGCAGGTGGGTGCAGGGAGGCTGAGGGTCAGCAGCTTGTTTAACAGGATGTCTGGAGGATAGTGTTAAAGGCGGAGGAGCAATCCACAAAAAACAACCTGACATAGCTTTTCCTGTGTTCCAGGTGGGTCACGTTAATGGTAACCATGGTGATGATGTGGCCATGGCACCCCTGACCTTTAGCATTGACTAGAATTAGTAACAAAATCTTCATCTGCTACTTTTCATGCTGCTCCTGAATTGAATTCCTCCTTGAACAGACTGCAGTCAGGTAGTTTTGCATCTTTACCTGCTCAAATCAGCTGCTGTTAAATCTGTGTTATCAGCATGATGAAAACTTTACACGTCTGAGGGTGGGAACCCTGCAACATCCTTCATTTAAACTGATCTCCATTACCCAGTAATTCAGTGTTTTGTTTTTGTTTTTTTGTTGTTGTTGTTTTGTTTTTTGTTTTTTTCCAGTGTAGATGTGCGTGCATGAGCACAAAGTGACTGCATAAATGATGATGTCTGCTGAGCTTGTTAACAGACAATCAATGATTAACCCTTCTTTTCTTTGCCTGTAACCTCAGCTTCGGGACTCGCCATCCTTCACTTTGCTACGCGGTTTAAAGTTTAAATGCAGTTCAGTTGATCAGCTTTCATCGGTAAAGCGGGGAAGGGTCAAAGCATTGTTTATCCCATCTCCTGTTTCTGTTTCTGTCATGAAACAAATTAGTCAGTTTTTGTTTCCGTTCATTCGTGCATATGTGTGATTGTTCAGACTTCCGGTGCTTAGATTATGAAATTATCACATGTAACAACGCTCTTTGTGTGCTGTTTGATTGTTTCCTGAGCATGAATCACTGTGGACCACTTGTGTCTTGGATCAGCTCCATCTGGACTGGTTTAGACTGGTCTAAGTTAGTGACATAGGGACGTATTTGCTCTTCATGCATCTTTATTGTTTAATTACCAACCTGGTTAGCTGTGTGTGCATCTGAGAGGGTTGCTGTTTAGTTGAGTAACCCAGAGAAAATGACATTAAACGCTATATTATTATTACTATTATCATTATTTACCACAGGAACACAAGACGACAGTGCCGCCTTAGCGGTTGCTCCACCTACTGCCACAGGTACGATCGTCCCCAAGCTTGCTGTTTTTGTGTTGGTTCCTCGTTTTTTTAGCAGCAGCAGGATGGCATCTGACTGTTGGTGTGGACGTTAGACAGATCTGCATATTTAACAACTTGTGCAGTGTTTTTCTGGAGAATGTTTAAGAGTCCTTCGTGGGTTCCCCCTGTCAACTGGACTGTTTTGTTTTATGGTTATATTTTTTTTTATATTTTTTTCTTCTCTTCATTTCAGTTGTGTAGTGATGTTGAGAGGCTGCAGATGAGCTTAAAGCTTTACTGAAGTGCTGGAAACCTCTCAGTGATTTGCTTTTTTCCCTGATTGACGGCTGTTTGGAAGCCAGAATCAGCTGTTGGCTGCTGCTTTCGTTTGGAGCTCCTCCTTCATACAAACACACTTCTCCTCCTCCTTTCTCTCTATTCACCTACTTTTCTCTAATCTGCACAGCTTTTCAGACCTCCTCTCTCCCTCTCTCCAAGCTTAAAAGCTGTCATTTCTTGTCTGTTGTCCTCCCTCCTGGTCCACTGCTCTGTCCACTCGCTGTCCCTCTTCTTCCTCAGAGCCCCTGGAGGAACACCATGTGGCCCAGGTGTTGAGGTGTTTCTCCACTGACCTCAGCCTGGGCCGCCACTCTCCTCTGGACCAGGCGCTGGCCCACCACCTCCACCAGTGCTCCTACCACCTCCGCATCTTCCGAAACTGGCTCATCTCCGGCCAGGACCCCCTAGAGTACCTCCACGGTCAGCCCCTGGCCCCGCCCTCCAACCCCCCCCCCCCAACTTCACGCTCTGTCCAACCACTGCTCACGGTTTAGTTGAGACTGTGCTTGCTCTGTGGTTGACTCTCATGCTTTGCCTCCTGATGTTTCTGCATGTTTGCCTGTTTCTGTGGTTATGCAGACTTCCAGCTGTAGTGGTGTGAGCTGCCGTTTGTTTACATGAAGGATAGCCGTAAACTTATATTGTTTCCTGTTCAGATGATTGATTCGTTCGTCATTAGCCTGGCCAGCCACACCTAGTCACCTCTGGTGCTTTGCCATTTACCGCTATTTTCACTAGTACTGACCCTAACAGAGTAGAGGGGACTTTACATGAGGATTCATACCACCAATGATAAATCTCTAATTCACCAAACTGCTTCAAACTGGGTTTGAAGTTGTTCCTAGTCCACTGTAGCCTTAAAAAATCTAGACGTACATTCGCTCAGCAGGTCCATCCAGCTACCATCCATATCTCACTTAGATTAAGTCTATCTCTGTAGATCAGGGCTGTCAAACCCAGTTTCATCCTGGGCCACATCATCACCGTAGTTACTGTTAAAGGATAAGTAGCTATCTTTGTCAGGTTTCCTGCTAGTTCTTGGACTCAGTTGATTCAAAAATGTCATAAAATTTCAAAAGATTTAGCAATTATCATAAAAATTGAGACTTTTGTACTAAGATCTAATTAATTTTCTGGTAAAGTCACACATTGAAAAGAAAGATGACTTTTTAACTCAAAATTAGATCTATTAGATTTTTTTTGAAAATATCAACATTTTGCAACTTTTTGACATAAATTGCAATGTCTATGATTTCAGCCTTTTGTCTTAGTCACAATTTGTTTACATATATACATTTTACAAAAATAAAGAGTTCTGACAAAAGATTTGTTGTTGTTTGTAAAATCTTTTTCAAACATTTACTAAATTTTGACTTTGTGACATAAACCAGCTGCTTTCCACCTCAGTTATTCCACTTTTTCATGTCAGATCTGAATCAAACATTTCCTCAGAAATGTTCTAGTTAGGAGTTTATGATTTCTTTAAATGCTCTCACAGACAACATAAGATGTAGTGGCTGAGTTTGGTTTGAATTTGACACGTGTTGCAAAGAGTTTCTGACACGAATTAACTTTATTAGATTAATTAACGTGACAGAGCCAAGACATTGTAGTCTGGAACTGGGATTTAGGGATTGTGGTGAATGAGGTCCGTCTCATTTCCAAATGATAAGAGACGTCTGGTAAACTTGTGAAATCTCTGGATACGACACCTTGTTCTTTGTTCTGAATGGTTGAAGCGCTAACCAACTGGAAACCAGCCGTTGGTCCAGCCTCCTGGAGGAGGAGGAGGTCCTTTAACTCGTTTTCTTCCCCAACATCTGTCCAGATGTTGCTCTATCAGGCTAACTCTAAGTCTGGTTGTCTCTCTGCTTACACCACATACGTCATTTCTCTGGTATGTAATGGCGTCGAGAGGTGGTTCCCTCTGGTACCGCCCCCCTGCACATCAAAGTTGAATCCACAAGAACCAGGCTGAGAGAATTAGGGTGGCTGGCCAGGCTAATATGTGATAGGATCAAGTCAAACTCAAGTATACTGGGTTCTCTGTCAGGGGATTCAGGAAGTCTTGAACAAAAAGTGACTTTGCGCTGCCTTTGGTTTGGTTTTGTTTCTTCTGTTCAAAGTTTTCCTTCCTCTACTTACTTTATTGAAATTAATCATCGTTACCCCGAAGGATCTATTTTTTCTTTCACAACATGATTTGGTAAGTTTGGCATAATCCAATTATGGTATTGAAAACTGCTTCATTGCTGCAGAGTGTTGCACGAACTTGCACCTAGTGGTGAGAAAAAAAAAAAGCAGCAGCCTAATCAGAGAGGTCCAGGCCTTCCTCTCTCCATCCACCTCTTCAAGCTTCTCCAGGAGGACACCAAGGCATTCCCAGAGCAAGAAATACAGTCTCTCCAGCGTGTCCTTGGTTTGCCTCTTGGTCTTCTCCTGGTTGGACATGTCTGAAACACCTCTCTAGGGAGGTGTCCAGGAGACGTCCTGACCAGATGAACCTCCTCAGCTGGAGCAGTGACTCTACTCTGAGTCTCTCCTAGATGACTGAACTTCTCCTATCTTTAAAGGAGAATCCAGCCATCCTACAGAGGAAACTTATTTCGGCCTCTTGTATCCATGATCTTATTCTTTCAGTCACTACCCACAGTTCATGACCATAGGTGGTGGTAGGAATGAAGATCCACCAGTAAACAGAGAGCCTTGTCATCTGTCTACACAGAAGACATCCAGTGGACCTTCAGGTACCGGGCATATTTGACTCTGCTGCTAAGAAGAAAAATAACATGGTCACATCTGGTCCAGACCACCTCTGAATGAATCAATGCATCTTCAGTGTCTCAACACATGTGCTTGTGATCGGATTTTTAAAAAAGGTGAAAACAGCCTAAGTTCCATCAGCCATGATAAAAGTAACTTGTGGAGCTGTTTCTAGGATGTAATGGCACAGGTGGCTAAAGTGAGGCAAGGAAGTAATTTCAGAAGAAAAAAAAGGGGGAAAGTACATGATAGTCTTAGAAAACAAACCAGGAGACTCTGGTACGTCCCATGTTCCAGCTCTAGACCTTTTTTTTTAAAATCAGGCATCGTCCATCTTGAGGCAAAGTCATGATTTAGTAAACCTTTGAAAAAGTCTTTACAGCTAAAATTTAAATATTTGTGTCAAAACCTGATTTTTGTTAAAAAAAAAAAAAGCCTTTTTATAACAAAAATACATGATTTTAGTTGAAATTATTCAAAATTTTAACTTTTACAACTGTTATAATTTTATGTCAAAATGTTGCAAAAAGTTGATATTTTCCAACAAAAAAAAAAATCTAAGTTTAGTTTTATTGTGTTTGTGCAATAAAAAATCTTGATCTTTCAAAATTTGAAGTTTAACAGAATTTGGTTTACAATTTTTTTAATTTGTGATTTTACAAGAAAAAAGTAATTTTTAGTAGAAAAAGTATTTATTTTATAAATTTCCAGAAAAATCACAACCTTTGAGATTGCATGACCAAAATTCTCTTTTTATATGAAAACAATCATGTGAAATGGTAAAATTTGACTTTTTTTCTTTTTAAATAGCATTCAAACAAGAAATATGTGATTTTTAGAACAAAAGTCTCAATTTTATAATAAAAATCAAATTTTTATGCCAGAAATGAACTTTTTTTTATATATGTTTCTTAAGTCCAGCAAATAGCTTGAAATCTGACAACATAGCTGGTTGACAAAATAAAGACTAATCGGTTCTTTAATGATATCCATGGAAACTATGTGGCCCTTTAACAGTAACTGTGGCGATGATGTGGCCTAGGATAATGCAGCGACATATTGCTTGAGAACCATTTTATCATCCAGCTCCTCCCCCTCTAGATTTAAGTTTTGGTCCAACCCATCTCGGTTCCCGTCTACATTTGGGTTTTAAAACTGGTCTCATGGTTCAGTCTGAATGCAGCCGCCCTCCTTCCTGACTCTAACCAGCATGTGAACCCTGCCTGTCTGCTGTCTGTGCCGTGAATCCTCCTGCGAGGTTTTCAAGGGTCCGGGCCAGCTGTGGTTTGATGCTTGGTGACTGTGAAAGGCTCTGGTGACCTGCAGCTTGGTTGTGAACTAACTGGTTGAACTGGGTTGGCGTCAGACTGGAGCTGCTGGGAACAGCTGCAACTGCTGCTGGATGTTTTTGCCTGCTTTTGCTTATGGAGCCCGATGTTCTGGATGCGGTGTCCGTTTCTTCTCGATGCCCAGCATGGGTTTCTGTGGCTTGCCTGTGTGGAGATGAACCACAGAGGCTGGCAGGAGTTCATGGCCAGTTTGGGCCCGTCCTGAACCAGGAAGAGGTTTTCTGAGCGCATTTTTGAGGTGCAGTGTGTGGCGTAGGAGCAGTGGTGTTGGGTGGTTCTCCCCCGGGTTTAACCGAGCCCTGATCTGCCTGCGGGCGCCATGTGTCTCCTGTGCCGCAGGCTTCGAAGGCTGCTTCATGGTGCCGTCCATCTACCCGCTGGAGACGCTGCACAACTCGCTGTCGCTGAAGCAGGTCAGTGAGTTCCTCGCCGGAGTCTGCGAGAGTGCTGGAGATCCTCACACCAGGACCACCAGAGGTAAGAAACTGACACCTGCCGCCTGTCAAATGTGACCAGGCCACCTACATGGGTGATTCATTCACACTCACTCCCACTGGGACGGAACCTACCAAACCAACCACAACCAGACAGACCAGCCTTTCTCTTTCATTTGGTTTCCAGGAGTCAGTACTGTTTATTGACGCAGAAGAAACTAATATTTCTATCTATACTAAGATATCTACTTTCTTACTGCATGTTACTTTAATGTCTTTTTCTGGCCTGGTTGTAGCTCCATCTACATCACATGCCTCATGTCTCTGATTGGTTGTATGCCTATCCAGCTGGTCCTACCTCCTAGAAAGCAAAGTCTAGATATTGCTGTTTTTCAAAACATATTGTTTGGTTTTGTTTATGTCTCTGTGACTATATTTGTAAGACTAAAAGGAAAGACTTTTTAAAATTTTTATGAAGTTAAATTCTAAAGTTGGACTTTGCCAGGGCTGCCCTTTGTCACCGATTCTGTTCATAACTTTTATGGACAGATTTTCTAGGCGCAGCCAGGGGGCGGAGGGGCTCCAGTTTGGTGACCTCAGGACTGCCTCTCTGCTTTTTGCAGATGATGTGGTCCTGTTGGCTTCATCAGGCAAAGACCTTCAGCTCTTGCTGAAGCAGTTTGCAGCCGAGTGTGAAGCAGATGAGAATCAGCACCCCCAAATCCAAAACCATGGTCCTATGTTTAAAAAGGGGTAGAAGGTCCTCTCCAGGTTGTTAATGAGGTTTTACCTCAAGTGGAGGAGTTTAGGTATCTCAGGGTTTTGTTCACAAGTGATGGATGGAGCGGGAGATCGACAAATTGGTGCAACATCTGCAGTAATGCGGACTCTGTACCGCTCTGTTGTGGTGAAGAGGAAGTTGAGCCAAAAGGTGAGACTCTCTGTTCAATCTCTCTGCTCTCTGGTCAATCTTTGTTCCCACCATCACATATGATCATGAACTGTGGGAAGTGACCAAAAGAATGAGGTCGCAGATACAAGCGGCTGAAATGAGTTTCCTCAGTTGGGTGGCTGGACTCTCCCTTCGAGATAAGCTGAGAAGTTCAGTCATCTGGGAGAGACTTGGTGTCGGGCCATTGCTCTTCCACATCGAGAAGAGCCAAATGAGCTTGTACAGGCATCTGTTGAGGATGCCACCAGGACACCTCCATCGAGAGGTGTTCCGAGCATGTCTGACCAGAAGGAGGCTCCGGGGCAGACCCAGGACACGCTGGAGAGATTATGTCTCTCAGCTGGCCTGGGAATGCCTCGGTATTTCCCCAGAAAAGCTGGGGGAGGTGGCTGCTGCCCCTGCGACCTGACAGGATAAGCGGGCGGGCGGATGGATGGATGGATGGATGGATGGATGGATGGATGGATGGTTAAATTCATGAAAGAGGTCAGACAATGAGTGATGGTAAAATATCTGATGTCAAAATGGATTGAAGTGAGATCAGACTATACAAGCAGCCATTATTAACCTGCTAACAGTCCACCTCTGAAATGACTAAACACCTGTAGAAGTAATACTCAAATTAAATCAGAGTTCATGCTGAAGTTTGGTCTCTGTAAAGCTAAAACTGAATCTTTAACCTCAGCAGTAAAACTAATATAACTGTAACTAGAATGTGTTATTGCAGTTAAAACACAGATTTTCTTCTTTTTTTTCTTTCCTTTTCTTCAAGTAGCTGCACATGTAGCGATGGAGGCTGTAAAATCAAGTTGTAAACTATTTGCAGTTCAAATTTGATAACAATAACATAAAAAATATTATTTTGTCCAGGTTTTTTTGGAGTTTTCTGATAATTAATTTTCTTTATCAGACACAAATTCACTGTTTTTTCTCCTGATCAGTTCAAGCACTTCTTCATCAGTTTATTTTCTTTTTTCTGTTCTCTTTTTTCTCTGTTCTCTTTTTCATCTTTTATGTAAACTCACATATCATTGAAGAGGTGGTCTGTAGGGTCAGAATTATCACAGCTGGTGGACCTGATCGGTTTGCATCAGAATAAGTGTAGGACACATTAATTGGTTCTGGAGAGACCAGAGATCAAGACATTTGGTCAAATGAGCTGTCAATCAAAAAGAGGAGACATGCACGCTCTGGTCATGAGATTTGAAATGTATAGTGGAATCTAAAAGATTCCGTATTCATAGCTAAATTAATAAGTACTGCAGGAAATTAACAGGTTAAAGTGTTATTGTATGAAAATATCATCAGCTTCCCAGTTTCATTGATTAACCCTGAACAGTTGAACCCACCCCCCCCCCACCCCCACCCCCACCCCTTTTTTTTTTAACACCACTGTATGCTCTTCTTGTTTCTCCTGAAGCTCTGTCAGCGATGTTCGCCAGCCACAGTCAGCCATCAGTGGACTCCTACATCCCTCAGAGAGTCCTGTCATCCTCCATGTCCATCAGGTCTCGCTCTGACAGACCTCCCTGGTGTGAGTATCTGAGCATTGCTGCACGTTTCCAGGTTCCTTTGTCTGCCTGGACTCTTTAAAGAACATAAGTCAACCTTTTCTGACCTATTTTCATGTTTGTTCATGTGAGTTCTTGGCCTGGTTTCTGTCCTACAGACAGCAGCGGTCCATCCAGTACAGTCTCCAGCGCTGGTCCCTCCTCTCCCACAACAGCTGACACTTCCCCACGCTTCAGCTTCAGTGATAAGGTGTCCCTCACCCCTCAGAGCAGCGAGGAAACCCACTCCTCTCAGAACATTTCCACTCAGCTGGGTTCACAAGTCCTGGATCCAGCTGGTTCTGCAGTTTCAAACCCGACCGAAGTCCCTCTGACTCCAAATAACTCACCAGAGGATGACCCAGAACTCAACGCCGCTCCTGAAAACCACCCCGAACTCTCACCAGAGGGCCACAGCGTCCCTCCTGTCCCCGCGGACCCCTGCAGCAGTATGGTCTCGGATCCAGGCCAGAGGCTGCCCTGCTCCGACTTAGCCGAGCTCACTTTGAGTCGAATGGAGGGCTACTGCCTGCCGGGGTCTCTACCGGTTCTGCTGGAGCTCAGAGAGAGCAGCAGTGAGGCGGGCTCCAGCTCACAGACCCCACAGTCTCCCGAGGGGCCCGACGAGTTCTTTGACACTCAGGAGTCCATGGACCTGTGGACTGACAGCGTAGACAGCCCCCAGCATCCTGACCCACCTCTGGAGGCTGGACCCAGTCAGAGTGCGGAGCCTTAAAGCAACGAGTGTTTTAACCCACTTTGCCAGCTTCATCTGTAGCAGCATCCACTGGTTCTGGACCAGTGAAACTAGTGAGCCTCAGCTGACTGGTTCTGGACCAGCTGACTGCTGTCACTGGTTCAGTCCATCAGTTTCTCTCTTTGTTCTGTTACTGAAGATGCTTCCTTGAAGCCGCTATGACTAAATTTGGCCACTAGAGGGCAGAAACCTCCAAAGAAAGAGGTCTGGAGAGTGTTTAGTCTGAGCTGCATATAACTGAGGTAATCTGTAGTTTCTCAGTTGTTATTAGCGCAGTAGGTTTGTAGTTACCATAAAGACACATATTCAACTGTACGTAGTCTCATGTTTGTATTTAAGTAGTGGGAATGATGGCATTTGAGCCTTCATCACTCAACCGTTGTGTCATTGTCACAGTGAAGAGGTCCTGGCTTTGAAGCAGCAACACTTTATCATTGCTTCATGAGTCTGAGCCGCTCACTTTTCAGGTTTTGTGTTAGTCAGAGGGCAGAAACGCGTAGTTTACTGCTGCTTTTATGAGAAAAACAGGAAACAAGCAACCATCTGTTTGTCTCAACGTTTCTGAAACGTCGCGTGTTTCATCATCATCCTGCGTCTTAATCATTTTTAGGGGAAAGTTTTCAGCCCGAAGCTGAAACCGTGTGTGCTGCTTACTGCCAAAGTCTTTAAGTCTCACCCAAGATCGAATATAATCAGCTGAACATTAAAGAGAAAATATTTATTTTAAAATCATATCTTGGGAGAAAAAAAGTTATATTTATATTACCCTACAAATTTAAATGTTTATTGATATCATGGCTGTTTTGTTTCCTTCTTCATATCATGTCCTATTTTATCAGTGAACAAACAGGATCGGCTTTTTATATTCACTGTGCTTTTATTTTGGCGGGTCTTTATGCTTGTGCCTAATGTGTGTGTGTGTGTGTGGTGTGTGTGTGTGTGTGTGTGTGTGTGTGTGTGTGTGTGTGTGTGTGTGTATGTATGTATGTATGTATGTATGTATGTA
>JBAMYA010000018.1:759033-806848 GCA_037176975.1 Arrhamphus sclerolepis
CCGTGCAAAAAACTATTAAATGAGAAGGTGTGTCCAAATGTTTATATATATATATATATATATATATATATATATATATATATATATACATACATGTGTGTGTGTGTGTATATCATATCACTAATTACTGATGAACACTAATGTTCATCCTCTATGAAATATGGAGGATGTACATGCATCTCTACAAGTTGGCACTTCAGTTTCTGTGTACAGCTGCTCCTTCACTCCTCTGTGAGAGGGCATTTTCTCAGGCTGGAGAAGTATCTCAGAAGAGAAATCGCCTGAGCCTCAACACTGTTGAGACACTTTTATTCTTGAATAAAAATCAATAAAACACATTCCTTCCATTTGCCCAATCTCAATTATGTCCCCGTCACAGAAGCATTTCCCGTAACTGTTGTGGACGTAATCACACACCTTGCCTGCCTGCCTGCCTTCTTTCCTTATTCATTCTGACATGATGCTTGCAACATTATGTTCTTTATGTTTTTAGATTCACTGGTATGTAGCCCACATGTAATATCACAGCTGGGCTGCTGTACGTCGAATGACCAGCAGATGTCAGTACTCCTAAATGAGCTGTTTAAATGGGGCTTCATGTGATCTGCCTTTTTGGTGGAAAGACTCAACACATTCACGGGCCTTCATCGCACCATCACTCGCAACTGTAGTTAAAGGGACAGCGAGCTTTATAGCTTTTTACTTTGAACATGCTTGTCTATCATTTTTTTCCTTGAATTCTTGAGTCATTTCTCTCCTTGGTGTTCTGTGGTCCATGTTCAGTGTGGCACACACCATGACCCCAAGCACCAAAGCGACTTGTCTTGACCCTTGACCCAGACTGATTACAGGATTGAAGACACCTGTGATGCTAATTATTGGACACAATTTAGTTTAATATGTACTATGGTCAACTTATTCTCAATTTTCATTTCTCAGGGTACCATCATTTTTGTCCAGGCCAGTTTCATTAGTTTATTTTAAAAAAAAAAAGATTCTGTTGAACCAAAATTCTAAAGCGACATCTTTTATTTTCAGTGATTTTTTTATTTTTTTATTTTTTTTGTCAGTTTTAAGTTATTTATGTGACCATTGTGGGTTTTTATTTCTTTAATGGAAGAGTACCAATAATTTTGTCCACGCGTGCATCTTTCTTTCTTTTTTTTGTAAATCTATATTTGCCCACATTAAAAAAATGAATCAAATTCATATCTATTCTAAATTTTGAATCAAAGGCATATGACATATGGGAGAGCAGGAGAGAGAAAAACATGTTTGAAAGCATATAGTTGGGTATCTAAAGTGACTACCAACTCAAGAGTGTCATATAACATTGACTTGTAATTTTCTTTGGGGCCATCTAAGTCTGAAATGTAACACAGAGTGTTGGGTAGAACTACCATGCCATGACAGCAGGAGCCTCCATCCAATTTAAGGCTGAAGCTAAACCGACAAAACAGAAAGTTACAGTTCCTTGACGACGGTTCTGCTAAAAGACTGCTGCAGTATCTGAGTACATTCCTAGGTTGGACAGTTATGCCCCTGTCAGCAGCAATGGGACACAACATGAAAAAAACAAAAAACAAAAATGAAAAACGTACATCTCAACATTCCCAGTTTCTAAAATGATCTCAGCAGTAATTGGCCTTATAGCAAGACAAATCACACCTAAACCACGGCCTGGGTCCACGGCACTAAAACATGTCAGGACTCAGTAAGTGTCTGGCCTGACTCCAGGTCATGTGGGCAACGTTGCCAGATTTCCAGAGAGAGACTGACAATCAGACAAGCTGGTTCTCCACATCTTTCCAGTTTGTATCACTGATGTGTCTCAAACTACAATTGTGGAAACGTGAAAAACGTCCACAACTAAAAATGACAAGCAGACTGTATATCTGTATATTGTTGACTGTCAATATTTGGAAGCCAATTTACAGAAACACACACAACTCTAACTCACTTATATATAATAATCTGACGCGGCAACCACGATCAGTGTTTACTAGTGGCGTTAGCCCAACACAAACTATAAGATGAAGCTAACTAACGTGCATGATCACAACGAACATCACAGCAGAGGCAGAATCACCTGCAATAAATTACTAAAGTTACTGTTACTGTCAGTGTTGCGTCACATTTTATATTCCATAAATGGCCATGTCATTATTAACAGACAAAACTAGCATTGTCATGTTGTGTCACTCCAAAAGTCTCTACTACAATTTACATATCAAATGTAATCAAAACTGACTCTGTCTGTGCATGGCTGGCCTGACTTTTAACTTACTATTAGACCCTTTTAGTCATTAAATATTGGCTTTTGCAAATTTGTGACTTTTTACACAAAATGACAAACATCTCTCAAAAATTTTGTATAATTGCAACTTTTAAGTCCTATAATCACTACATTTTGTTGTGAATCTGGAAATGTTCAACTTTTTTGTCATCATATCGTGACTTTGATTGGATTGCATGTTCTTGTTGTAAAAATCCCAACTATTTGTAGTAAAAGGACAACTCCTCAACAAATTGCGGTGGCCCCGGACCTGAATGAAAGGCGTATTTCTCTGTGTCAGTCATGCTGACTTTCATGCCTTCAGATTACAGATTTCTTTGTTTTGTTTTGCACAAAACAAACTCAACACCCACAAGCCTCTGTAAAGAGAGAGAGAAAAAAAAAAAATCCCTGCGTTTGTGATGTTCTGTTCGTCAAAGCCAGTTTATCCTGTTGCAAAATGATTTATTCCACCATGTCAAACTGAGCTCCAAATCGTGATGAAGAGTGAGAAGACCAAGGAGATGAACTGATATTAATACCCAGTAGGAGGTGTTTGCACATTCAAACTGTCCTCCGTTTTTTTTTTTGTTTTTGTTGTTGTTTAGGGGTTTTTTTTTATACTCTGAGCCAAGAATGTCAGCAGAAAAGTGCTGGAATCTATCCGCTTCAGATATTGCAGAATAAATAATTAAAAACCTGAGCTTCACACGTCAAGAGAGGGTGATGTGTACATCGCTTTGAACAAGATGCAGAGGAAGTGAATAAATACATAATTTGTGTTTGTGTGTGTGTGTGTGTGTGTGTGTGTGTGCCGCACGCAGCCAAGGAAGCCACAGAATTGAAATTACACACAGGGATGAAAGCGAGAGGTGATTTTAAAAGAGAGCTTGAACTGCCAGAAAAGGCCCTGTTTTCTTCTCCAGCAGTGTGGTGTGTTTAAGCAGAGCATTTGTGAAGTGACACATGTGGCCGATCGCAACAGAGAGCAAAGCTCTGAGTTTGGCAGCCTCCTCTGAAACCTTTGCAAGTTCCTTTTGTTAGATTTTCCCGACAGCTTTCAAGATATTTGTACATTGCAGCATGTATTTGTGATTGATTTGTTGGGGGGGAGTCAGAAATGAAGATAATATTTTAGCGAATTTCAGAGCTTTAGATCTAAATGAAGCATTTCATTATGGGGTCGTGCAAAAGGGATTTATTAAGAGGTAGTTCCAGGCGTTGAAGTGGCTCCAAAATAACAGGCTCCTCCTCAAACTGCCGCTCACATGTGCATGACTGCCGTGATGCTTCCAGCACACAGTCCTGTGCAGCAAACGTGTGTGTTTAAATCCGCAGCCACGTCTCCGTCAGGCGCATGCACGTCGATATGTGTTGTTGTTGTTGTTGCAGTCATTTAGCTCTGCACCAGATTGCTTCTTTTTCCCCACTTTCCAGCTCTAATTGGTCACAGTTCAACTTTGTTGTGGAAAACAGTCGGTTCTGTCTGACTGCGGGTCAAAGTTTCCTGCAGAAAAAGCAAAGTCAGAGCGAAGTTGTTGTGGGTCCCCACCCCCACCCCAGACAGGAAACAAATTGCATTGCGATAACTTTGCCTTTGAGTTTGCAAATGCACATAAATCAGATTTGGCAGGGGAGGAAGAAAGTTCACAGAGGGAGCTGAAATATTCTTACGCTGAGAAATTTCTTATCTTCAGATTTGATTTCAAGATTGGTGCCAGACTTTTTTTTTTTTTAACATTTCAACTCATACCTTTAACAGCTCCTGGGATTTTTTTTTCTTTGTTCATTTAACCTACTCTTTGACCCATTTCCAAGCAGCTTAATGTTGACAATAAAAGAAGGGCAGCACCACACTTCTTACAGAGTACCTCCACCCAGCTAAGAAGATGTTACGTTTGAATCCACCGTGTTTGAGCTGTGTTTCTTGTACAACAGAGTCAAGCCAAGGGGACTGTCTGTAACGATGTGGCAGACCTGTCACTCACCCTGCCTCTACTTCACCCAAGGGCCCACCTCTTTCCATTAGACTGAATAAATGAGGTGCCAATCAGACGGTTGAGGTTTTGACTCCACACAGAGCACAATAAGAGCCTCTGTGGCTGCTTATACTGAAATCTTGAAAGTAGACTGTTAGAGGGGAGGATTTGCTTCACACTCAACATTTAGTGGGAGAAAACAAACAGAACCGCTCACAATTTTTGCAGGTGGGGACCTGGCTTTTGCTTATTTTCAGAGAAGTGCAGAACAAAGAGAGGCAGGTGAAACGAAGAGAGGACTTTAATCAATAAGCAAATGTCGCACATAAAGAATGCGCTTTTGCTTTTTGCCACTAATTCCCTCAAAAGCCAGTCAGAGGTGGTAGACACACTGAGGTTGAATACTTCTTTCTAGCTGAATGATTAATTGTTAGGTGTTTCAAAGTCATTTAAAATGACAACCTGAAGCAGTTACAAAAAAGTTATGTGAGTGGGTTTGGTTTTGTGTTTCTGAGAGGTTTTCTTCAGTTTCTTGAGTGTTGCCTTGTAATTCTTGTGTCGCCGTTGGCTTTGCTTCCTGTTTTATTTTAGACATTCTGGAGCCGTTTCTCAATACACTTGTCTGTACTTGTGTTCTTGTGAAGCCTCATCATTCTCAGCCGAAGTGCTTATCCACTTCTAAAGGCCGCATCGAGATTGATTTTAAGGTTCTTTCATTAGTTTATAAATGTCTTAATGTTCTTGGGCCATCTTATTTATCTCGCCTCCTTTTAAAGTATGAGCCCTCGTGGACCCTGAGGACCTCAGCAGACCAGGCTGTCGATCGTTCCTAAAGTCAGAACTGAAACCTACAGCGAGGCCTTGTTTCATCATTACGGCCCCAGACTTTGGGGCTAGAGTTTTGACTTTCTGCCTGAGACCGGCCTGATATCCTACCAGATCTCGGGCCATGATTTCCCACCACTTTTGTCGGGCCAGATCACGTCGGGCTTGATATGCTGGCATTTTGATATTATATAAACCCACGGCCTGCGCAACAGGCACACATGAGCTCCCCCACTGATTCGCTATTGGTGATGTGTCGTTCGTGAACGATTCGTTCAATATGAACTAATCTTTTATATGACTCAGAAGTATTGAGTCGTCTCTGTGACTGATTCGTTCATCTTCATGCAGTACCTTCCCTCGCCACATGGCAGGAAGCTGCATCAGCTCAGACAGCAGGACAGGAAGCAGAAATGATTCGTTCAGCATCACTCAACTGAGCGTCCGTCCTCAGGTCACATGACAGCCAGGCCGCTCAGGCTGTGTAGCGAGCAATTATAATATACAGTCATTAGTGGCGAGCAGTAAGCACAACAGTTCGTTCACACGGATCATTCATACGTTCATTCTCTTGTTCAGTTGTCACATGACAGGCAGCTCCGGCTGAAAGATTCGTTCTCGTTCATTCGTTCATTCGTTGAAACAGGCAGCTCAGGCTGATCGGTTCATTCTTGTCACGTGACACCTACCTAGTCGCTGTGGTCTGTATTTGCTTTCCCAGGTTTTCACATGGTTTGAGCTGCTTTGTGGCATTTTGTGTTTTATACTTTGTCAGCTCTGTAGCTAAATTTCATTTATTCATCAATTTTTACTTAATTTAACTTTTATCTATTTAACTGATATTTATTTATTCTATTTCCTCACTTGTTTATTCATTTATTTTAAAGTATTAACTTAATTTTATAGTCATTCATTTATGTATTTATTCATTTCTTAGTTGCTGTTATTGGTTTTAAATTCATTTTATCTACTTCTAACTCTAGTTTCTAATTTCTATTATAACCTTGGGTGTGTGATGGCTTTTAAGTTGTTTTTTTTGTTGTTGTTTTAATAATTGTTTTTATCATGCAAAGCACTTTTCATAAGAAAAGTACATAAGATACAGCAGAAATACAGGTGTGTCCATTTTCATCGAGAATGCATCCAGGGTATGCAGACTCGAGGTGGCAGTTTGTTTTTCTAAATTCATCAATGTTCAGAGTTTTTTTTTTTTTTTTTTTAATTGATACCCTGAAGTCAGTTCAATTTGTAGTGAGACAACCTCATTATACATAAAAACATTTACAAGCAGCACAGGACATATAACAGGACACAGAAGGAGGCAACAGTCCTCAAGCTTAAAAGGAAGGAAGGATCCTCGTAAAAATCAAGATAAAATCAAATCAGAGTTCAGATAAAAGATTTAAAAAATAGAGTAAGAAGAACAAGTGAAGAGAAATGTCAAATAATCATTAAAAGACATCAGTAGGTAAAAGATATTCATAAAACCAAGTTAAAATAAGACGTGTGTGAACCAGTTAATTTCAATGATGGCTGCAGGGACAAAGCTGTTTTTGTATCGTTTTATTTTACAGGCACGACTCTGAACCTCCGTCCTGATAGCAGCAGCTTAAACTCAGCTTTTAGGGGCGGGAGTTAAAAGTTATCATTAAGGACGGGGATACTGGATCAAGTTGAGACACTCCACTGAGCCTGCTTGACCATTTTACAGTTTGGCTTAAACTGTTTTTTTGCTATTAAGTGACAGATTCCCAACCAAGAAATAAGACAGAAGGCTAAAATAGACTCAATAAAGGCACGATAAAACAAAGCCAGCATTGTTCTGTTGATGTAAAAGGACAGTTTTCTCAAACAGAACAAACACTGTCACTTTTTTATTAACACAGCTTCGTAATTCACCTCAAAGTTCAGATTGTTGTTGATGACAGTTCCCAGATATTTATGTGTTGACACACTACACCATTTGACCTTTTAAAATTGTTACCTCTTGGCCTTTAGCCTGCTTGTGAAAGTCAAAAATCATGTCTTTAAGCCCAACCAACTATCTAATGTCATCTGACCTTTTATCTTTTCACCTCCAACGAACTTTAGGCTGAAATATAAAACCCATTAAAAGCAGATCCTATGAAGTAATGATGAGAGATGTTTGCCAAAAGAATCTATTGTTTGTTCTGAGTCACATTAAACTTCAGACTCGAAAGTTGTAGATGATTATAAATAAGTGTTAGCCTGCTAGCTAACCTGTGATAGTAAACTGCTGTTCAAATATCTGGACAGAAGCTTCTCTGTGACAAAGAAGACAAATTTACAACTCATTCAAAACAAAATTATTCACAGATTTCACATCACTCCATGTTTATGGGCTCAACAGGCACAGATATCTGCTTGCAGTCCACCATGGGTACTCTGGTGGTGATCACTTTCACGCCATGTGGACCTGCCCATCTGTTCATGCTTTCTGGATAACAGAAACAGAGAAACTCTCCACCACCCAGAGCTACAGGATCCCTTCATCTCCACCGATGTGTCTACTGGGTACATTAGACAAACTAACATTTACCCGTAGGAATAAATCAACCACTTTTATTAATATCTGGAATCCAAGTAAAATCAAAAAGTGAGCCTGGAACTGCGCACTGTGTTGAAAGTATATTTAGTATTTAACGCAACAGGAGTAACAGTATGTGCAATGAAGCCCTAGTTGCTCCAGGACTCTGCATAGAGCTGGAACACTTTCTTCTAACTTGATGACTAACTTCCTGGCCTGTCTGGGACCGTCTATGGGTCTGCTAAGATGGGGGTTCCCGAATGTTCTTCAAGAGATGGACCAGTCTGCCGTGCGCGCCAGCTATCAGGTACATGTGCAGGGTTGAGTTTGGACACAATCACAAATGTTGCAAAATTGTGACTTTTTAACTTTAACGTCTTTTGTTTGTTTGTTTGTTTTTTTTGGGGGGGGTGTGGGGTGGAAAATATCAACTTTGTAACAAAATTACAACAGTCATAAAACGAGAAATTTTAATTAATTTCAACTTTTTGCCCTTTTTGTTATAAACACATATTTTACAAAGATCATGAGTTTTGAAAAATAAAAATCAAAAATTTGCAACTTTGTTTTTGGAGCAGCTTTTGTAAGCATGTGCTAAACCATGACTTTTGGCATACAGAGACAGAGGTCTGTCCTATGGAGACACTGATATCACACCGTCCTCAGGAATCACGGCAGATGTGTTGAATGTCTCCATGAACAGACCGTCACTACAAGTCGAGCTCGCATATTCCCTCTACTTCCATAACAACACATCATCGAAATGATCCAGAGATGAATAAAACACCCTGTACTCTGGAGAAATGGTCAGATGACTTCATGCCATTTGACAAGTTGCGATTTTACGGCGTGGAGGCAGAGGGAAATCATCCGAGCAGCAGGATTTGCTATTGTCCACCCTCTGGTCTGCTCGGGTCTTAATTCCTGAGAAGCCTCGCTGATTCTTTCTTTCTTTCTGCAAGCAGCTGAGGCCTCTCACAGAGCGTGTGGGAGCAACGATGATTAATGTGGTTATAAAACCGGTCAGCGTTTAAGTGTTACACTAGATTATCTTCTGAGGAAGCTTCGCTGTGTGCACTGGAGCAACAGGAAGTTATGAGAAGAGCATCTGAGACATTTAAGAAAAAGGAGCAAAAAAAAAAAAAACTCTTTGTTGTGTGACCCAGCTCTGAAAATCCCTATTGCCTTCTTCATCCTCTGAAACTCCACTGCTGCTTCTTTTATATAGAAAACTAATTTGCTATGTTCATTATTTATTTATTTTTTCTTTTAAAAAGGGCAGCAGGTGAGGATTTTAAAGTCCCCTGATGCAGAAAGGCCATGATGTGTTTTTGAGGAGTTAACTGTCTCTCGCTGTGGTCTCTGGATCAGTTGGCTTGAGGTTTAAGACCTTTTCGCTCAAAAAAAAGGTGGGGGGGGCGTGTTTTCTCTCATTTAAAATTGCAACAACTAGTCTCCCCAGTTCCCAAATGCTTACAGGGTGTTGTCAAAGCAAGAGGTGATGCAACGCAGTGGTAAACCTGTCATCCCATCCCCGCTGGTTCTCATCAAAATTTTCTACCAAAAAAGAAAAAGCAATGTTATACAGTAAATCATTTCTGTTTCCAAAGTAAAGTTTAAAATCTGCATCTGACTTTTTAGAGTCCCAGACATTTTCTACACATTTTGATTGATGCCATTTGACGTGGTGGTGACTGACTGCCCTCATCCTGACAGATCTCTTTGGTCTTTCCCTGCAGGAGCCTTGAGGCTCGTTTCAGGTGGTCATCTAGTTCAGTTCAGCTCATTTGGCTTCACTGTTCCAGTATCTGCTTGCCCTTCTCAGTTTGACGCAGTGCACCAGCCTTTCTCCAATGTACTGAATGTCATGGTTTTTGTTTTTTAAATCAAAAAAAATAAAAATAATAATAATAATACTGGGAAGCAGCCAAGGATCCACCCCTGCCTTTTGCCCAAAAGAGAGCTGGGAAGCAGACCCCTTTGATCCTGGATAGGAGAAAAAGGCTGTAGTTTATGTATTGATGGGTGAATGGATAACCACCTATGTTTCATTTTATACTGAACAGCCTTTTTCTAAAAAAAAATTAAGAAAAAACGAAAAAGGCTCTTAAAGCTTCTGTACATAACACCATACAGCCCTCGGTGGCTGTGAGAGACTTCCTTGAGAAAATATACTTAAGCTTACGGGTAAGTTATTTCCCTCAGGGATAGATGGAGACCACAAAAAAACGCTGAAATGGGAGTGAATGTTGATTATCCAGTGCAGTTTCTTTAAGCAGAAACATGACGCCATGTACGTTATGTTATGTTAACCAGAACTGGACATGTTTAATTCAGCCCAAGTTGATAAAAGGCCCTCATAGCGGACCGCTCCACTGCCTGTCGCAGGTCGGAGTAGAGTAGCCTAACTATGGGTGTGGTCATAAGTAGCCATAAGTAGCTATATAGGAAGTGGTGCGGACAACAATGGCGGAGAGGAGCGAGAGGTCGGGTGGAAGCCAGTGTGCCGGGAGAAAAACAAGCGTTCTTTTCCATGTTTTTGTTTGTTTTGTTTTTTTCTTAGCTCATCCCCAAATCCATTAGTTCACACCTTCTGAAGCAAAGTCAAACTCACCCACAAAGCAAACACAACCACCAAAGCACATACACAGACATTTATGTTTGCTCCACTTTTTTTTTTTTTTGTTTACATTTAAGTGACTGTTATCTTAAAGTGCCAGTGCATATTTTGTGGTTTTGAACATTTTTTTTTATTTGGCTGGCTGAACATTCATTAATGAACGTGCTACACTTGATTTTTGAGTGTTGTCTCTGATTATTTAATTAATGCTGACGTGGCATCCTTGTAGTTTGACTTGGCAGTTTTTTTTAATCCCTGCGTGGCGCCTGAACCCTTTGGTCCCCTGAGGCCACCACGCACAGGGACATGAAACTGAATAATCTTGCATGAAACTGAATATTACCACAGAAACTGAATATAGGAACTGAATATCAGCGCGGGAACTGAATATTCTCACGGGAACTGAATACTATCACTGAACTGAACTGAACTGTGGACTCCCCCTCAAAAAAAAAAAGAAAAAATACCTGTTCCCTTTGTGTTGCAATGTGCTGAGCTTTGTGGAGCTGTCTTTTGGTTGAATTATTTGCACTGTTTTTCCACTCTCCTGCTGATATAATCCTAACTGTGTATTTGGTATTACTGTGCTCATCTTGCTATTACTTCTATCTAAAAATGTCCATGCAAGACCAACAAACACCTTTCAGAGTACACTTAGAATATCAACCTTCTTCCCCGCCGTGTGTCCACTCCACAGTATTTGCATTCTTATAGCAATACGACTCAAGCAACTCCGGCCGACCTTCTGCTTACCCCAACAACTGTGCTCTCAGGCTGTTGACTCAGTGTTTCTCCTTCTGTACTTTCTCCAATGGAGGCTACACAATTACAATCATCGCCCCCATTAAGTCATCTAAACATGGAAATGGCAACTCTGCCCTCTATCTGTTCATCTGATGCCTAGCAGTGAGATCTGCCTTCTGCCCTTCCCACTCCTGGGAAGACACTTGGAAAACTGGCTCTCCAGTCCTTGGAACACACAGATACCCAGGTAGTACTGGGGAAAATCGAGCAACAGCACAGTAGTCTCATACCGGCTTTTCTTTGTGGCCATTTATGTGTATGTAAGGACATGAATTTGTGGGATCTTCCTTTCTTGAGCAAATATGTAAAAGCCACTGAGGTAAAATTGGAGTCACACCTTTACGTAAATGTTACAGAATGTCAGCGCCTATACTGGTATGTGTCAAACTCAAGGCCCACTTGGGCAGATGGGAGGCTGAGTATATGTTTAAAACATCTGTTCTGGTGCTGCTGGACCTGTGGACCATAAAATCCTTCTGGATAGGCTGGAAAACTGGGTGGGGTCATCAGGTCCAGTTCTCAGTTGCTTCAGATCTTATCTTGAAGGCAGGAACAATGTTTCCATTGGTGAGAATAAATCTGAGCTTATTCCACTGGCCTGTGGAGTTCCTCAAGGGTCAATTCTTGGGCCACTATTATTCCATCTCTGCATGATTCTTCTAGGTCAGATCATAGCAATGTTACTGATCACAGCTATGCAGATGACACTCAGATCTACTGGATCTTTCACCAAATGACTCTGGTCCATCAGACTCCCTCTGTCTTTGCTTGGAGCAAGTGAACAGCTGGATGCAATCAAGCTTCCCTCAGTTAAATCAGGACAAGACAGAAATAATACATTAATTTGGTAACAAAATAGAATGAGAGTTGTCACCCAGCTTGAATCCAGAAGGTTCAAGACAAAGTCCCAGATTAAGAATCTTGGAGTTGTTAGAATTCAGGTTCTTTTATCTGCTGCACTAAAGGAAAACAATTAGAGCACAGAATAAAATGTCTATTCAAGCTTTTATTGATCTCATACACAATAATTTTCGGCTGAAGGTTCATTTGTCTGAAACCACAGAAGCATGCCAGAAAATGAACACAGAAGACCGTTTCTGAGGGCTTTTATGAACAGAAAGGGGGAGTTGTTCCACTGGTTGTAAATTCCAAACTTATCTG
This sequence comes from Arrhamphus sclerolepis, assembly GCA_037176975.1. NCBI lineage: Eukaryota > Metazoa > Chordata > Actinopteri > Beloniformes > Hemiramphidae > Arrhamphus > Arrhamphus sclerolepis. The sequence goes on from JBAMYA010000018.1 coordinate 771,246, forward strand.
GCTTCATCAGAGGAGGAGAATCTTTAAATTATCTTCTTCCTGTTCATTGTTCTACCTAAACAATGAAAGGATCAAGTCAGCAACTTGAAACAGTCAGGGGTCAACAGATATAGTGAAAAACAGGAAGGATCCTACTCCAAAGTAATCACTCAGCAGTTGCAAAATGTAGAATCTTTACACAAGCATTTAAGCCATTTAACCAAATATTAACAGTTTTTGAGTTTTAATTGCCTCAGACCTGAACTTCAGCACCCACATCAAGGCTGGAACTAAGACTTTTTACCACCTCAAACAAATCTCCAGAGTCAGAGATCTGATGTCCAGAGCAGATTTAGAGAAGCTCATTCATCCTTCTTCTCCAGCAGACCTGATTACTGCAAAGCTCTTTTATCTGGTCTTCCCCAAAAGAAACAATCAGACATCTTCAGCTCATCCAGAACGCTGCTGCCAAAGAAGAACCAGAAAAACTGAGCCCATTACTGCTGTTCTGAGGTCCTTCCACTGGCTACCAGTTACCTACAGAAGAGACTTTAAAGTGTTGCTGGTAGTTTACAAATCACTTAATAATCTGGGGCCAGAATCCATGACTGATCTTCTTGTAGAACGTAAACCAGTAGAGCTCTGAGATCTTTAGGCAGCAGTCAGCTGGTAGAAGCTCCAGTTAGGACCAAACATGGTGAAAATGCATTCAGCTGCTATGCTGCACATAGATGGAATAAACTTCCTCTGATATCAGATGTTCTCCAACTCTGGACACATTTGAAGTTAAACTGAAAACTCTCCTGTTTCCTCCTGCCTTTCGTTAGTCGGATTTTACTGCTATTCTTTAGTCTTAATCTTTTTTTCAGTACACATTTAAATTGTTTATTCTTTTTTTTAGTAGTAGTAGTAGTAGTATTTTGAATTATTATTTTTAAAACAATTATTTGAATTAAGATTATTTGTTTTAATTAGTTAATGTTATTTCATCTTAATGTCTTTGTAAACCATTTTGAGTTGCCTTTGTGTATGAAATGTGCAAATAAATCCAAATAAACTTGCCTACATATATGCTCTGCATCAAACACCAACTGATGAATCTGCAAGTGCAGTCTTGCCCTCCTGGCGAGCAGTAACCTTCTGACTCTAAAAGAATGCCTGATCCTCATCAACAGGAGCTGGTGGAGGTGGAGGCTGATGTGGCACCTGAGCCCAGATTCCTGCCAGCAGCCCACATTCAAATGGGCTCACGTCCCTCTGGCTTTTGCGTTCCACCCTTCTTGCTTCCCTGTGCTCCTGTTTGTGTGATAGTGATGCTGCTGGCTGCTGGATGCTGTTGGCTCTAGCCTCCTGCTGGCTCTATACATCCAGCTGCTCCTGGCTTGGGTCCTCCTGCTCCTGCTGCCTGCCTGCTGGTCCTGGTGCCTGTCTGTCACTTCCTGTCTCGGGCTGCTGGACTGAGGTTGAGGAGGTCACTGAGGGAGGTTTCCTGGGGTCTCACGCTCAGTGAAAAACTTCCATAAATGACCAGGATTAACATCTCGATGACCCCGACCCACTCCTCTTCTGCTCCTTATCCTTCTTCCTGAGCCGGGTCCCTCAGAAACCTTCATCTTGTCTTACACGTGTCATCTGTTGACAAAAATATATATAAAACCATTTTAATTCATTTTCTTTCTTTTTTTTTCTTCTTTTACATTTCTTGCTATAGTGTTATTTTAGCCAACTGTACAGTTCACATTTGTGGCTATATAGGAAAAACTGCACCAAGTGAGTGCTGCCAATCATTTCAGAATACATTTATCAAGCTATGAATTCTTATCAAGATTATTAAATGCTATAAAATTATTTGACAAAGAAACCAGAAACCTCTGCTGAAAAACAAGCCACGTGTTTCATAATTCATATTTATTGATATTACCAGCTACTGTTCAGTAATTTTCTCATGTAATAATTATTGCTCCAGGTTGGTGCTCTGGGTCGCTGCAAAGCACCTCGAGAGTATTTGTATTACAATACATACGTATAATATAATGTAATACATGTCCACAGCTACACAAATGCAACGCCCATGAGGGAGTTTTTTCTTGCCACTGACGGCGTTGCCATGTGCTCGGGGGTCAAGCTCTGGGTTTCTAAAGCGCCTAGAGGTGACTTGTCGTAAATAGGCGCTATGTAAATAAATTGAACTGAACTGAATAACGGATTCACCCACGATCTCTACCACTTCTGTCCAAGCTTTCTTCCAAAGACCAGCGTTTGACCACAAACTTTGTTCATACAAAATACTAGTACCTACTCGGCTCGACGCTACGCTGCTTTAAGGGTTTTCCACCAGGTCATACTACCAGCTCGTACCTCCTTTTCTCACAACTGCTTTCGCTGGGGTTTTAAAAGAGCTGAGTTGGGCTGAAAATGCAACGTCACCAGCATGCAGGCCACTGATTGGCCAGAGAGTGACGTCACTGATGAGTCACGAGAGTGACTCCATCACAGCCGCCATATTTAAAACTCAGTTGCGATTTACTTTACCTTTACTAACTTTATTTTTACAACTAAACTTGAAATGGCAAACAAGCCAAGCAATGAGGACGTCCTCAATTGTTGTTGTTGCATATGTGACCAGAGTTGTCGCATATAAAGATGTCATCGTGTTTCGGGCCGCCTTACCATGAAGGCCCCACCCACATTGAGGTGATACTGAACTGTAATGGAAAACAACCGAGGCGAGTTGAGGCGAGTCGAGCCGAGACGAGTCGGTACTTGTGGAAAAGTGCCATTAGACTGTCATTCAAAAGACCACGCTCTTAATTATGCATACATTTGTGTTTTATATGGTTCTATATCACATCTGCTTAATGTTTATATATCCCCATTTTACACATCTGTAAACTGTTATGCTGCTGAAACAATATAATTTCCACTTTGGGATGAATAATGGATGCATCCATCCATCCATCCATCTATCTATCTATCTCTAATTTCCCAGGGATATCAGATCTAGCTTTGAAGACCAAATTTACTGTAAATCCATTGGACAAAAGTTGAACATGTTAACATGACTCTCTTTTGGAACTGCTGCTGTTCCTGACAAGGAACAGTAATTTTTCTTTCTTGGACTCGGTCGGACCAGCAAGTCTGTAGCTCCTTTGTTTCAGCATGCAGTCTTTTGGCCATTTTGAACAGCAATGGAAATACAGTCCACCAGTGAAGACCCGGGGGACTGGCACCATCAGTCGATGTAAATCTCTAAGGCAGTAAGAAGACTTGCAGTGTTTTCTCTTTTTTCCAGTTCCATTACAATGCATTAAATGCTTTAATTATTCATCCATTCTGGGCCCATTTTCATCTCTGCATGCTCTGCACACACTCACATTAAAATAAGATACTCAAGTTTATTGTTAAGTTTCCCACAGAAAGACAAATCCACAAGACCACATTCATTTATAACTTACAAGTTCACGTCAGATTTCCAACAAATGTTATCAAAACATGAAATACAAAATGAATCATCTGAAGTACAGTGCCAAGAAAAAAAAAGTACGTATAGAGCTCTTGGGAATAACTGCCTGCATTAATTTGAAATAAAATGTGATCTGATCATCATCTAAGTCGCATTAATCCACGAGCACAGTGTGGCCTGGAATACAAGGAGAAAACAAATTCCCAAGTTTACCAGAATATCCCACACAATCATGTCAAGGTTGCGGTCCACCAGCTGAAACTTTGTAGACATTGTGAGATGAAGAAAGACAATCAAGAAAATCTACCACAGAACAAGTTCAGAATAAGAAACTTGATGCTTTGAAGTGGTCCAGTCAAAGCCCAGACCTTCATCCCAGGATGATACTGTGGAATTACCTCAAGAGAGTTTTTCACACCAGACACCCTACAAATATGTCAGACGTGAAGCTGTTCTAAACAGAGAAATGGTCAAAGATTCATCCTGAACTTTAAACAGAACGGATTCAGGACTACTTAAACCTTCAAAGGAGTGCCAAACACCTACTTTTTTCCTGGAATGTGAATTTTTTAATAGGTGTATTTTAATAAAAGGACCTGGAGCATCTAGAGACCATATGTATTGTAATAGACACTATATTAATAAAATTTAATTGCACTGACTTAAATAAAAGTTACATCACATGGTATAGCAAAATAAGGCAGAAAAGCAAGAGGTTCATATACTTTTTTTCTCTGCACCATAGTACATTACAGTGCTTTTCTGTTCATCAGTGTCTCAATATGGAGGAGGAATTTGGTCCCACCCATCTTTTCAGTGCTGCTTCAGTTCATTGAGTTTTGTGAGCAGTTGTTTATGCGCAGCCCTCTTATGGCCCGCTCACACTAAACTCGATGACGCTGCTACAATGCTCGGAAACTCGTTCATTTTAATGGCTTGCACAGAATAATGATGGTTTGTCGCTGCACTGAGCAAAATACATATACACACACACCAGAGTACACAATGTATTTCAGCAAGTTACGGCAAACTGTGAATACCGGCACAGCTAATGGACACTAAACATCCATACAAACACTGAAGATGAGATAAACGGATGCTGTGTCTGAGACTTCCCTGAACTGCTGATGCAACTTTGCGGCGAGCCCTCCAGTTCCCAAAGGATCACTATCAGAGAGTGCAGCACAGTTTGCAACAAAGATTGGCACATTCAGGTGCATCTTCTTCTTGTCACTGGCAGAATGACTGCTGGCCCTTGTTTTTTAGCACAAGACAGATGCATCTTCCTTTTCTGGCGGCATACACTGCATAAAAACTGGCTGATCTCCAGCTTTCCTGTATTCTATGATGTAAATTTACTGGTGTGTGATTGATCACCATCTTGACTTAATTTCTGTCAAACGTTGCATGTGTTCTAAATGATGTAATGCATCCACGTTTGCATTAACTTCATGAGGGAAACTGAATCTGTAATCCTGCTTGCTTCGTGTGTTTATATTTATTAATGATGTGGCGCAGAACCTATGGCTCATGGTGCTGTAACTGATTTAATAAAACATGATATAGCAATTAAAAAGAGAACATCTCTTCATGAAAGGGTGTATGATATTATAACCTCTTCATCACTAAAGTACCCTGTTTGAGGGAAGCTGGGTGAGATGTGTACTGAACACATGGAAGTACTAACCATAACACTTAGCCTATAAAAATGACAGGGAACAGCTAGCCTACAAGCTTCTACCAAGCTTTACCACCCACAGAAAATAGACAGTTCAAATACTGATCAGTTTTATGGACCTGGAACAAAAGCACAAAAACAACCTATGTCCACTTTCTGCTGATTTCACCACTTCAACCAAAACCACAAAAACAAAGCATCATGTGCAGAATCTGTGTTATTGTGTTGGTTGTTGGTCTCATTTCAATGGCACAATATGTATAAAGGTCTCAGGGAATTTTCAAAATGAGTCCAAAATGGTTGCATTTGGAAGGAACGGAGGTCCATAGTGACGTATAAGTTTTAATTTCCAGTGTGGGACCTGAGAAAGGTCAAAAATGTGCCCAAATAGCACATTTTGTTTCACGTTATAAAATCTGTACAACTGCTCAGGTTAGCTTTTTTTTCTTTAGGTCATTTAAGATTAACAAAATCATTCCTCTTTGCTACACAGCAGAAAATTTGAGTTTTGCTTGTTTGTTTTAACACACCTGTGGATGTATTCTAAGGTACACCTCAAACACATTGCTTTGTTGTGTGAAATTTGGGGAAAATCAAAAGATGAAACCCGTTTGTGCTCGTCACGGAGGAGGCAGTATTATGGTATGGGCATGGAGCAGGTCAATGGTGATCACCGGTGCAATGGGCCAACTGGTGTTTATTGATGATGCAAGTCTTTACAGAAGTAGGAAGATGAATTATGAGATGCATATTCAGTTCAGTTCAGTTAAACTTTACTGTGCCAAAAGGGAAACTTGTCTATATTGGTCTCTGTTCATGATAATGCAACAAAATTGATCTACCTTCACAGTGTAGAAGGCAAAGACATTCAACGTTCCTTCAGGCTAAATTAGTCGCCTGATCTACGCACATTAGAGCATCCTTTTCAGGTACTGAAGATAAAACTGAAGGCAGGAAAGGTCATAAACAAACAGCAACTGAGGCTGGCTGCAGTGAAGGCCCCGCAAAGTGTCTTCAAGTTGGAAACTCAACTTGGTGATGGTCATGGTCATCAAGTCAGTCACTGACTGCAAAGGATTTTCATTCAAGTATCATTGACACTAAGGTCGATGGACAAGATGTTATTGAATTGTTTTGGACCTGACCTAACATTCTGATTTAGTCCCAAAATAGAAAAGGATGTTGCACATGTCGGGAAGAAGTAAATGTTCAAATAACTCAGCATACCAGTTTTATGTGAGAAGGCCACTACATCTGTCATTTAGTAGCTTATGAGATGTGGGACGGCAGGGTTGTGTGTTCAGTGTAGCACACATAATTACAAATGATCGCTGAAGACTTTAAATTGTTCTGAGATAACAAGATGTCGTCTCCTGTAGTTCCTGACACGTTTTATGTGAAGTGGGAGGAAGAGGATGCCTTTAAACTGTCATCTGACCAAGAAAAAAAATAAAAAGAAGGACAACTTAAAATTAAGTTTCAGAGAAATAGCAGAGGTATGGAGATAAGAAATCACTGGTCCTCTGATGGTATTTTCCTCTCAGCCTCACATAAGTAGCTTCAAATTGGGTTGAATTCTTTCAGTGTGAAAGAATAAGATCTCCCCCTCCCCTGAAGGAGCTGAAGTCAAAGCAGTGATAGCGTGATATTTACTGCTTTAATTTTGTTTTGGAGAGAGCAGCTCTCTGTGTTCTAATATTCCTAACTACAGCTGGGGTAAATTCATTTAGATTAACCAGCCCTCTTTCTTTTTTGTTTATTCTCTTTGAAAATGGGGAAAAAAATATGTTATATCTGATGTTAGTTGATGAACAAAACGTGATACTGTTTTCACAAAGTAGCTAAAATGAAACATTATCAAGTTGATTCTAAAATGAAGAGAAATGGTTTGTGACTGTTCAAGCCTGCAGGGATTTAGCGGAATAATTTGGCAGCTTCAATAAGCTCTGTTGTTAATGCTCACAGTAAAGCCCTATTTCTTTAAAAAAAAAAAAAAAAAAGAAAGAAAAACATTTTGTGGAAAATGAATAAAGAGATTGTGATTATTTGCAAATCAGTTAAACATTGTATTACACTGAAAGCAGTACAAAGGCAACATATATACAACAAAAGCTAGGAATGTAATTTATTGTTTTATTTATTTAAAGAAATGTTGGAGGCATGTTTCAAAAAGAAGGAATGAGGGCAACAGAAGAACTGAAACATATTTCAAGGACAACTTTACAACTAATTAGGTTGACTGGCTTCACAAAAAGTGATGTCTCTCAGTATAAAACTTCAAATATGACTGTGATCTCATCATCAGTGATCAACTTGACATCATTAAATCTGGAGACCAAAAATAAAGGAATAATAAGAGGTAAACAGATGATTTGGTTGGCCAACATGCAAACCTGTCTGGCAGCAACTGTTGCACATCAACTAACTGACCATTATTGTTATTTTTTAGTTTATCAAACAGAAGAGAAAAGTTGTATTTGGACAAAATCACTGTTGGTCAACATATTTATGTATTTGCTGCTTCCACAGCTGTCCCTTTAAATGTTATCATTCAAAGATAACATGGACAAAGTTTAAGTTTCATCCAAGTAGCAGCCGTCCGAGGTCGAAGCTCAACCAGGAAGTATGTTCTGTTGCAGATCCTCGACTGACCACTAGGTGCTGGCCAAGTGCAAAAATCTGTGGTTACGTATAACATTCATGACAACTGAATAGGTGGGGGGTGGAATTTCTTTTAATTTGTTTTTTTTAACCACATCAGATTGTCGTATGCTCTCCATGCCAGGCAGGTCTCTCTCTTCCTCCTAGTCCTCCAGGGTGTGACAGGCAGAGGAGGCCCAGCAGGTGTGGCTCATCACTCATCAAAGAACTGCTTAAAAAGAGACTGAATCCCTCGGACCGACACCAGACCGTTACTCACTACCAGTGGTAATCGGGCCTCCTTTTCAGGAACTTCTGTCAAGAACTTTACCAAAACACTTACTAACATTCTCTCCTTTCCAAGATTCACACACTTTCTGTTCTTGGGAATCCACGTCCTGTCAGCTGGTCACCTGAGCGGATCAGTCCACGTTACACCCTCAAACGCCCCAGTCTGCCGATCATCTCCACCGAATAGGGGAAAGACTCATTGAGATGCTCACCACCCAAGAACAACTTGTGGAAAACCTGCTCAGAGATCCAGACAGCCTTTCCCCCACGACTCACGTTCCACCGACAACAGTAGGCAACCTGAGCAACTGCAGATCGAAGCAGGAAGCTAACCTTTCAGATGTCCAGTTTCATTTGATGTGCTTGAATGAGAGCTAGCCATTGGTTCTGCTGTTGGCTTTGACAGCTTTGTCCAGCCTCTTTGCAACATGATGCCATCCAGTCCGAGGAAAATGGGCTTTAACTGCTCTCTGTGCAAATCTATGGGTCACATGACCGTATAGCTCGTCCACTATTTAACAGTAAATGGTTTCATCAAGTGGAGAACTTCAGCATGTACTGGGGTGGTTTTCAGTCTGAAGGCGAAGCAGCCAGGATGAGAACCATACACCTCTACTTCTGAGACCACAATCTTCAATCTGCTGAGGTTGGGAACTTGTTGAGTTGTTGCCTCAAGAGAAAGACTCTCAGCAATGAAAACCAAAATTACCATTCCAAATGTAATGTATGGAACAAATGAGTACATTCTTGGAGGAATCTTGGTTTCCATGAAGTCTAAATGGGAGTGGAGGCAATATTCAAACTTCTTACTTTTAACTTGCCCTCAGAATCACAGGCCTATTGAACATCTGGTTGAGTTTGTTCAAATGTAACAGAAATGGAAATGGATTTTGATCCAACCTCGTCAATGGTTTACGATGATCAGACGCATGACATATATCCTAGAGGAAGTTAAACAAAGCAGGTTTAACCAACCCTGTCTGAATTCACCACTGTTGTTCTTTCTGCCTCGCTGCATCTTTCAGGTTCTTCATTGCGAGAAGAAAGCAATAACTTTGACTCTGTCTGAACAAATGAAATCCACATATTCATGCTTTGTCCATCACTGGATAGACATGATAGCAGGAATGTACAAAGACTTCTTATTTCTTGAAGAAACGGCACACGAAAACAATCCTTCAACTCAGGAACAGCAAACACAGAGCGGGAGGGGATTATTGATTCTGTGTCATGAATATGTAATAGCAGGGATGGCTCTCATTCTCAAACAAAACTGTTCTTCCCCTCTGATGCTGTATGGTCTTCTGTCTGTGAAGACAGCACTCCTGAATGTGTAATCGACTTTTGCAGCTTCTCAAACATAGTGATACACTACTAATTACTCCTAATTAGACACCTGCCTAGAGACTTGCATTTTCTGATGCACATATGCACATATATATGCTCACAAGGTCTCGTAGCAGAAAAACACCATGCTTCACAATGGGCATGAGGTGTGTCTGGTAAAATGCTAATTGTTTGTTTGTTTTTCTGCAAACATGGTGCTGTGCGTCTCCTCCTTGACCCTACATGTCCACTGAACATTGCCGCAGAGGTTTAGTGCTTTGTCTTGCAGATCTTGGCAGGTAGAAGAGGCTTTCTTCTGACAACCCTTCCAACCATACTGTTCTTTTTCTAATCATGTTGTTGTGGACTTCAACATTTAATCTCCTCAATGTGACCTGTAGGGTGTTACACTAAGGGTGCTTTCACACCTACACCATTTGGTCCACTGAAAGCGGACTGGAGTCCGGAACACCTGTTTGAAAGCGGACCAGTTTCATTTGGTCCTGACTAACGAACCCGTGTGGACTCCAGTTCGGGTCGCTGCTGGTGAGAACGCTGCCTGGCCTCGATTCGGCCCTACTCTGGTATGTCCGTAGCTTTTTGGTCAACCGAAGCTTCCGTAGCAAGCTGCTTGGTGTTTTTGGAGGTACAAAATTTCTCGCTCGAGTTTGTTTTGGAGCCGATGCTGGTGATAATTTGAGGACACCAGCAGTATTTATGCTTACTGCACAAAGCAATGATAATAATATACAGCCGCAAACACTAGCAGGAGAGCACAGTTCATCATTAAGAAATAAACAAAGCACAATTGGTATAATGTCTTCTGCCAGGATTTTTCCCTGTTCACATGCTGCAGCCAGCTTTCATCTACGCCATCAAAAACATGGTATTTTTGTGAACAGTGCCACCACATGAGTTTGGGGATGGATATATAACATCTATAGTGGTTGCTTCGCTTGCAAAAACACTGGTGTGAATGTGAACCAAACTAGCTGAGAATTGCAACATTGTAACAACTTTTGGGCACAATCGAACCATTTTACCAGACTAACAGGTGTGAAAGCACTCTAAGCTTCTGCATTATTTTTGTATTTCCCTGAGTGTTGCACACCCTGGCCTCAGGGGCTCATTGGACCATTAGCAGGTATCTTGAATGTTGATGTGAATAATCTTTCTCAATGCAGAACATTGAACTTCAAATTGTGTCAAAACGTTTTCTTTTAGAATGCTTTCCAGATTCATCTGCAACTGAAATTGCTTCTCTAAGACCTTTGCTTATGCCTTTCCTTCTTGGCATTGTATTCATCTTTTTGCTTTGACTTTCTCATTAAAGCAAAAGTGGCACAGTGAAGCAAAAGTCGTGTTGTGGCTGTCTGAAGGTTGCATTTTCCTATTACTCAGACCCACTGCAATCAGATTATCTTTATAATGTATAAGCGCTAGTGGTTAATGTTGCCTTTAGGATGGTTCCTGATGTTAAAGAGTCAGCTTGAGGACTTTTCAACACCTCTCTGAAGGTGCATTTATACTAAATGGAAAAGCACTATGATACTTGTGGAGTAAATTTGTTTAGGATGAATGAAGGTTATTCATTTTATTTGTCCACGCCAAGGAAATGAGCTTGGTGCAGTTTGTTCATGTGCTTGCAAGACGTCTTTCTCAAAAAGTAATATACAGATCACTTGAAAACTGCAAATGAAACAGAAAATAGAAAAAATGTAATTTATTTAAATATGAAGTATATATTTATGCCTACATATGCACACAAACACAATATATTCTTCACATGTGGTGAACTTTGAACACAAAAGTATCTCTGGATCTTTCTGTCACAGTTAAGGACCTAACGGAGCAGAGTCATTTATATTTTAAAGAGAATATGTGGAGCACAAATCTTCAGTTCTCATTGGACCGGTTCACAGCTAGCTGTGAAGTAGCAGAGAATTAATGAGAATTAGCACCTCAAAAGCTGAGACAATAGCTCTCAATTGCTGCCTCACATGCAGGAGTTTAATATCATGGTCTTGCTCATGAGTGAGGTACGAATGGAGCAGGAGATCGACAGGGTGGATCAGTGCAGCATCTGTAGAACTGCAGAATCTGGATCAGCCTGTTGTGGTCAGGAGACAGTTGAGCCAGAACACAAGGCTCTCATTTTACTGCTCAACTTGTGTTCCGATCAAGAAATTAGTTTTCTTCAGAGGGTTGTGTCGAGAGATGCTGAGAAGTTCAGTCATAGAGGGACTCAGAGTAGAGACTGTGCTCCTCCGCATCAAGAAGAGCCAAATGAGGCATTTAGGTTAAGAGAGTTTATATCTCTTAGATCGCCCCGAGACACCTTGGTGTCCTCCTTCAAGAGCTGGAGGATGTGTGGCTGGGGGGAAGGAGGTCTGGGCCTTTCTGCTCAGACTGCTGACCCCACAAGTTTAATACAATATGTTCTTAAATGAGCTCAACTAGTCGTCTGTGGTGCGAGGCACTCTCCCTTCTTTAGGAGAAAGTGTGCGCAAAACTACCTCTGAGAACAATAAATGAGTCAATATGAAATCTTGTGACTAGATGAACACATGGTCCTCATCCTCAGCGTGTCCATCGACTTCAGGGCTCTCCAGAGGCATGCCTGCGGCACAGCCAACCTCTAAAAGAGCCACACCTTCAGCCACAGTTCTGTTCACACTTTAAGCAGGTCATAGGCTGTTTTCTCAGCCGTGTGTGAAGTGGCATGCAAACTTTCCTTCAGAGCGTATGTTGTGTTGTGTTGACATCTTGGATACAGAGCAGGGCCAATGAGCTGTTTTTTTTGTTTGTTTTGTTTTTGTTTAATTTGTGGTCCTCGATGAACATCACATATCCACATAATTAAAGCAGAAGACCATACTCGGTCAGTGTTTGGAACAGCAAAAGAAAACAAGATGGGCTTCCCTCCAGAGAGTTGAGACTTTTTCTTTTTAACAGCCTGTTTCACATTCATGTCACTTCCACATATTCACACCTACAAGTCTCCTGGTATGACAGCCTCACCAGTAACTGACAGCAGGTGAGGTAAGTGCTTCAGAAACGCCTCACTTCTGTTGTTCATTTCACCTATTCACATTTCTACTGCTGGGCTGACAACTAGAAGCTGTGACCTCACAGCAGCGGCTGCAGTTGATTTTTTTTTTTTAATAAACCAGGCATGAACATCATCTATATATTGCAGAGCCTCCTGATATTGGCTTTGCCAAGGACACAGTGCATTCTAATATAGTTTATTTGTGCTTATATTACATATTAGTGAAAAACTGGACGAATGCCACGGTGATGTCACTGCACGTGCATTGTTTTACAGGCACAGAAAACAATTTCCCTAAATGGAAAAACTTCTATGGAGAAAAGAAGGGAAGCAATATCACAGCAGCGCCAGACCTCGGGCACTTAATACTGGTTGGTGAATTTGGTTGCCAGGGCAACAGGGCATCCAGCAAAGCAGAAGCGCTTAAATACATTTTTGATGAGATTATACAAAATGGGGGGAAAGAAGGTGAATGGAGGTGAACGGAGCGGTGTCACAGGGTTCTTGTATAACAGAAGGAATACATATGCAGCAGCAGTCTGGCCCTATGACTTCTCACTTCAGAGTCACACCATCAGCCTGATATGCTTTTCAATTACAGTGGGATAATTTCATAATCCAGAAAAAATAAATAAACAGCGGAAAAGCAGTGTAAGCAGGAGGTAATTATAGAAAATCCTCCTCTATAGCAAGTAGAAAAAAATGTAATTGACTCATGTGTCGCATTTGTTTGATATTGTCATCTGTATGGATACTGGAAATGGGATGGTTATGGATCTTGTGTTGGTATATGTAATGCACTTAAAGCTGTGCTGCATTAAAATTATTGAGGGACACAGCCTTTTCTCCTGCTGCGCACTCTGTCTCATTAAAATGCTCCAATGGCTGACTCAAATCTCGCATTTGACTTGTCATCACATTTTGTGCATCAATGATGACGTTAATAACTGTTAATAATGGTTGTAATAGAGTTCAAAAGCTGCTTTTGACTTCATAAACCTCCCCCAGGAACTGTGAACTCTAAAGAGCCCTTTTGTCTGGCCCCATGCATTTCCACCACAAGAAAAATGGTATAAACAAAACACGTGGACGATATTTCATCCCTCAGAAGGATGCGGCGTTCAGTACTGATTTCTGATTGGTTAAGTTATATCTGTCTCAGTCATCACACAGTCAATTTCAGTAATAGCTCATGAAATGTTTTCACTTTAAGATGTACTGCGGAAAACATTAATATCCTTTAAACATTCAAGCTAGTCACTCATGCCAAAATCAGACGCTGTGGCGCAAAGGTTCAGTGTGGGATGTTGAAAAAACCAGCAAGAGTCAGTGAGCTTTTTCCCTTCAGGTCTGAGTCCGAAGCCACACTGAAGCACAACTAAAGACAAAGATCTGACAGGTAATGACTGACTTTGCTCATATGACACACAATGATTGGATGGTGTGTTGTTTTGTTTTGTTTTGGTTTGGTTTTTTTTTTGTTTTTTGGAGCCTCTTCCCCTGTGGTGATTTTATCTTTTTTGTTTTGATGAGAATGCATTGAATAAAATGCTTTGAATTAGATCAGTGTAGACAGACATTTCTCCAAAAAAATGCTTCAGAAAATTAAAATATTTCCTAGAAGAAAACAATCACAAGTGGCCAATGTTCTTGTGAAAGGTCTGAACACATTACTCGATGGATTCAGGTCTGATCATTGAGGAAACTTTTGAAGGTGGCCTGAGATTGTCTCCCTTCCATCTGCAGACATGAGCATCCTGGAATGGAATCGGGACTCCTCCTCACGCATTCCCTTTCATGTACCTGCTGATGACTTCTTTATTGACAAAATAGTAAATATTAGAGACCAAATTCATATTCTTTTACCAACTATGGGGATTACTTTAGACAGCACAGCAACCTTGGAACCAGCTGTACCTACTGTTTCCTACCTAGACTGCTTCTCTCCTATTGATATTTGTGAATTAAGCTCAGTTGTTTCTCACTCAAAACCATGTACATGTTTACTGGACCCTGTTCCTTCTAAGCTTTTCCCATCTTGGGTTTTGTAATCCTGGATCTTATCAATGCATCCCCTTATAACTAGATACATACCCGGAGGTTTTAAGATTGCAGTAATTAAATCTTTACTCAGAATTCTTGAGAAAATTGTTCTAAATCGGCTAAGTGATCATCTTTGTGGGACAAATATAAATGATGAGCTTCAGTCAGAGTTTAGAGCTCATCATAGCAAAGAAACTGCATTTGTCAAAGTCACCAATTTCTCTGTTCTGGTCCTCTTGGATCTCAGAGCTGCATTTGATACCATTAACCACAAGATTCTTCTTGATGGATGAGAGCAGGCTGTTGGAATTAGAGGAACAACATTGAAATGGTTCAAACCAAATCTCTCAGACCGTTTTCAGTTTGTCCATGTAAGTAATGATTGTTCCAGTTGTACTAGGGTCAGGTGTGGAGTACCACAGGGTTCTGTTCTTGGACTGACACTTTTCTCTTTAATTTAATTCAGTTCAATTCATTTTATATAGCACCTATTTACGACAAGTCATCTCTAGGCGCTTAAGAAACCCAGAGCTTGACCTCCGAGCACATGGCAAGCGTTGCCATGTGCTCGGAGGTGGCAAGAAAAAAACTCCCTTATAGGAAGAAACCTAATCTAATTATAGATTAGGTGCTCCTTTTAGGAAGCATTATTAGGAAGCACAACATAAATTTTCACTGCTATGCAGATGATACTCAGTTGTATTTATCCTTGCAACCACATGAAGCTAATCCATTATCCTTATTAGATGCATGCATTAAAGATGTGATGGATGGCTATAAATCTCCTGCTTCTTCATTCAGATAAAACTGAAGTTATTGTAATTGGTACCAAGCACCTCTGTGAGGCACTTACCTGAGGCCTTAACTAATACCTGAAACCTGACCGTCTGTGTGTGCAGGTGACTTCAACTGTCTGTGTGTGCAGGTAAAAAGTGGCAGTGCTACGAATCTTGTGCTCATTCAGCTGTCATTTAAAGGGTCAATTCACAGAAATAAACAGTTCTGATTTTATTCCAGTGTTGCTTTGTCATCTTTTTAGAACATTTTCCTTTTAAAGGCTTTTTTTCTTTCTTTTCTTTTTTCTTTCTTACTGATATAAAATTACTATACATCCATTTTACCAAAACTTTTATAAGTGCTGTTTATAAGTCACTAAGAGGAAGTCAGCAGATTTCAGTGGTTAATAAACCTCTTTGCCATAAAAATGAGAACAAGATATTAGATTTTTATTTTTAAATAAAAAATATACAATAAACGGAGATGCAACGTAAAAGACGGAGAAGTAAACTGAAGAGAGAGAGGACTAAAGATAAGATACAAATAACGGTAAACCAATTTATAGTTGTTTATCCAAATTATGTTCTCTGACAGCCTTGTGCTTTCACAGATAAAAAAAATAGTAATGACAATAAGTTTACTAATATCAATAATTGTAAAGGATTTTAGTAATAATTCTAGTACCATAATAGTAGCAAAAATAAAAGTCATATCATTGGCATCATCACTAATATTTACCATAATATTAAAAACAACAGAGAAATTACCAAGAGAAAGAAAAGAAATAAAAACAAATATATACTCAATGTTGTGATAATAGCAGAATTGATACAACTATAACTAATAACAATAAGAATTAAAATTTAAAACTCCCAGGTAACAGATTTCTAGGCTAAAAGTCTCTGTTGTTTGTTCTTCAGAATCAATGTAAAAACAATATCTCTGCAAGTTATTTATTTATATTTCATCAACTGGAGAATGATTAAAAATCTCTTGTCTCCTCAGCTTCTGTCTTTACAAAAACAGTTATTTTTTAAGTTCATGAAGTTCGGAAGCTCTCAGGTGTGTGTTAATACAATAAAATGGAGAGAAAGACAATGATACTGGAAAAGTAACTGCTGCTGTTTTGACATTCATCATTCTTCTGTTTGAGATATAAGTGGGAATGTTTCCAATCTCTTCAAGAGTGGACGTTCCAGTCATTTGACATTATAAAGTGGAATGTTGGTGGAGAGCAGCAGGTTTATGTCAAAAAGTCAGGATTTTGTAGAAGTTTGAAAAAGATTTAACAACTACAAATTCATTTTTGTGTCAAAACTTTTGATTTTTCTAAAATGCACTTATTTTTCAATTACAAAAATTTGTGATTTTAGGACAAAAAGTGGAAATTAGAACAAAATAGCAATTTTACGGATTGTAATTTTGTCAAAATGTTGCAAAAAGTTATTTTCCAGCAATATTTTAATTTCAAGTTGGAAAGTTACAATTTTGTGACATATATGATTCTACAATGAAAATGCTTCATTGTTTTGTCTGCTCCTTTGTTTGTTTTTTGTTTTTGTTTTATAAAAATGTCTTTCTTAAATTGTGATTTTACAAGAAAAAGAACAAAAGTAAAGTAAGTCTAAATTTTATTTTGTGACATTTAAGATTTTTTTAAAAAGTGTTTTTATGGAAAAATATGTGAAACTGTACAATTCACATTTTACAAAAGTTTCTTCTTTATAAAAAAAAGTCAGTATTTTTATAAATAATTATAAAAGAAAACTTTGTGATTTTAGCACAAATGCCTTAATATTTTTGATAAAAATCACTAACTTTTGTGAAACTAAAGGAAATCTGACAACATAGCTGGTTATAGAAAATAAATAATAACCGTACCTTTAACTGTGATGATGTGGTCCTTTAACAGTAACTGTGGTGACAAGGCCAGAATGAAAGTTATTTGAGGATGAGCTGAATTTCGGAGCTTATTTGAAAAGTTGAATTTAAAACATCCCATCCCCAGTTTTTCATGGGATAAAAGGAACCCCATGAAGCTCCTAAAATGTGTTGAACTTCCTGCTTTTGATGAGAAAAACAATCAGCATGGAACTAGAATGTTAGAATATCCAAAGATTAAGGGGGAAAGCACCTAATTAAAGGCAGGGTAAATGATTTCTGGATGGTGTCCCCTCCTCCTCCTCCCCCTCCCCTCCTCCTTTCAGTGCTTCCCTTCCCTACACCCCCCATCCTGAGCACAAATCTCACCCTCTCAGTGATTGGCTGGACCAGTTTTTGCCATGATTTTAGTTTCCCTTTTCCAGATTGTGAGACAATATTCACTAAATGTGACTTAAAGTATTTTAGTCAGAAATTGCTTCTACTGTATTTCCATGGTGATAAATGACCACAAAGCCCAAGTGAGCAATGTTTTTCACTTTATATGTATATATGTATATACGTGAGTGTGTGCGTGTATATATACATACATACACATCCATACATATATACACACACACACACAACTTCATCAATGGTATCATATACTTCTTATAGTAATTTACAAAGATATAAAGAGACACATACTTGTCAGTAAATGATGTTTTTATTGGTATTCACCACACTTTTGCCTTTTAACAAGAAGTCAAGTTTGTTTGTTATTGTTTTTTTCATTTTGTTTTTTATTTTTGTTTTTATTTTACCTTTATATGCGCTTAAAGAGAGATAAAGAGAATATTGCACCTAAAACAAAAGATGAAAGAACCATGAAGCAGGAAGGAGGAAAGAAACGATCACAAGGCTTTCTTTAACATCACATCACACAGCCGGTTACACATTCCTCCTCCCAACCAGACAGCGTAGCTTCTTAAATGCACGTCATTTTAAAATAGCATCTCAATGTTAAAGTCGCTTTTTTCTTCAGCCATTACAATACAGGAGAACTGAAAAAGGTACACATGCACAAACAAGCAGGGCTCTTCGGGGTTTGTCTGAATGCCACAGAGTTTATTGATTTATTCCTTTAAGTATACGAAAATGCAGCAGCTATAGTTGTGTGTGTGTTATAAGCTCTGTCTGGACTTTAAACGCGAATATAAGACGGATAAAAATGTTCTGACATGAGTGTCTGGCAGTCTGGATCCTGATAATCTGCTCAGGTGAGTGCTTTTGATTGTTTCCAGAGATAGAAACTGATCGGTTAACCTGAAATACTTTGATCTCAGCAGTAAATACGTTGATATGATGTCACCAGCGAGATATGACATCATCAGCATATATCGTGATGTGTTTCAGGTTTCTGTAACGTTGTAGAGACCATATGAGGTGCAGTAACCAAGGCAACCAGGAGATGGAAGTCCTCCACGGAGAACGTAAAGGTAAATTCTGCATCTTCACATTCACTGGAGCATCTGGAGCTTCGTTAAGCAGCTATCATCCTTTTCCAAATTACATACATATTCTTGCACATGCTTGGATAGATAAGCTGAGGAGGTTCAATCATCTACGAGAGCTTAAAACAGCAGCGCTATTGAGACTTGTTGGTCCTTACATCCGTCAAGATGGTTGGTTTTTGCTCTCTGTATCAAACTAGTCAAAACCTATCAAATATAAAATTGTCACAAAGTGTTAGTTAAGAACAAGTGTTAAATTTTAGCCTGGCCAGGCATCTTGGATATGTCACGTTAGGTTCTTCTGAACTCAGCTGTGATTTCTCGGGGACAGCGACAACAGACAAAGAAGAAACTTCCTCTGGACGCCGAAGGACATACGACCGATTAGACCAATCAGAGAAATAAAACATGATGTAGGTGACGAAAAAGCAGAAACTTCTGAGAGTGACTGTCTGAGTCAGAGGGTACAAACTCATCTTCGCTGGGGGCCACATCAGCATCATGGTGGCCCTAAAGAGCCAGTTATGACTGTATGACTGTATAAATGTAATTACACGTTGTTAAATTGCAGTTTCTGTGTTGATTAATATTTATTGAAGACATTTTTGGTTTCAGCCAACAGGAAAAAAGACATTCAGTAAATTCAGGGTTTTTTTAAGGAAGCAAAACTTCCTGATAAAAATTTCAAATTTTGTGAGATCACAATTTTTTTTCATAAAATATTGACTTTTGCAAAATTGGAATTTAATTGCATTTACATTTTGTAAACTTTCCATCAGAATAGTTTAATCATGATCTTTGTATTTTTGTAAGACTTTTTTCTGTAATGTCAAATTTTTGGTGGTTTAAAAAAAAAACATTTGATTTGTTTAAATAAAAAATTATGACTTCATGTCATAAATTTCAAATTTTGTACAACTTTAACTCAACTTTTTGTGGTAAAAGCTCAGATTTTGCAAAACTGTGACTTTTTACTAAAACTGAAATAATAAAACTTGTCATTGTAAAAATATTGTAAAATATTGATTTTTCAAAAAAAATGTAATTTAATTTAATTCAATTTAAAATCATGATTTTATGTCCTAAAAAAGATTACATCGATAGTGACTTGCACAAATTTTTAAATAAAAATAAAATTTAAAAAAAGAAAAATTTAAAAGATTTGTACAAATTTGTGCAGATTGTGGGGTCATTCAGCAGGTAGAGTTGTGTATCATCTGCATAGCAGTGTTAGAAGAAAAATTATCATCTTGAGCTTTGGCAATATCACAACTTTGTCATGAAGTTGTTTTGTTTTATTTTTTGAATGCTTTGAACTTTCTTGAACTTTTTGTTGTAAATCATAATCATGAAAATCATTTGGAGAATTGCCTGTTTTCATTGTAAAAATCAAACTATGTTATGTAAAAATTCTGACTTTGTAACTTAAAATAAAAGTGTATGCTGCAATATTAAGACAACCGTATGTCCTTAAAGTTCTCACATTCCACATATAATGATGTGGTGAGCCACATTCGGCCCACGGGCCTTGAGTTTCACACCTGTGGTCTGAGGTGTTGGCAGTAAGTCGTGTCCTGATGGAAATGACGGTGAATGAGATGTCAACAGGTCTGTGTGGCCAGGCTAAAAAACAGCACAATTAAAAACACGGCAGGTTTTCAGGGGCAAAGCTGTAATCACAGCCCTCATGTTGGTAAATTTGTAAAAGCAAAAACAGATTCAAGTGTTGCACATTTTATTTTATTGTTTTTAGCCTTTGTGCTTCTTTGAGTGGCAGCTGAAATACTGAACTGGTACTTGAAAAAAGTGCCATCTGATGCTCACTATGTACAACCCTGACGTTTCTCGCTGACTGAAAAAACAAAAAAAGGAAAGTAAAACTCACGACGGCAGCAGGTATTTGAGCCTTCTTTCACTCATCCCCTGTCCTCTAACAAACCAGGACAGAAAGGCACATGTGGGTGACGGTCTAACCCCCCCACCACTGACTAACCCCCTCCACCGCTGACCGAAGCGGTCCACATCTTCGTCCATCAGGCGAACACGACCACATGTTCCTGTTGTTGCAGCCAAATACATTCTTCATCCTTTCACACAGCTTTTGTGGTGATGCGAGTCTACTTCACTCTGACGAGTCTGAAAGAGTTTTTTCTGCATGTAGAGATATAAACAGGTCGACTTTTAGCACCTGGATCTCCACCTACTGCTGTCTACATGACCTCTGTGATATGTTGACGCAAAAACGTCAAAAAATGCATCAAAGACTACAGAGAGCCTATTTGACAGTTCACTGTAATTGACAACGATTGTTAAGAGTACTGTAGAAATATTATTATCAACTACAATACAGATTTTTTTTGTATACGTTTCCTACACTACAGCAAAGACATATTATAGAGGAGGTCTGCTGGAATCTACTTTTTCTATTCACTTCAGTAAGTGGGAGGCACAAAATTCAACACCGTCATTGTTTTTAACTTAAAGAGAAACTTATTCAATGGGAGGATTAGTGGATGGACGTGGCTTAACTTGTGTTGAGGCCGAAGTAAAAACGAACAACAAAGCATCATCTATTGTTTATACCAGAGAGAACAGAAGAGCAGGTGATATTAACAATGAAAGCCTTGGCAAGCTAAGAAATGAACAAAAATATAGAAGAAAAAAGTCTATCCAGATCTGTCTCTGCTGTCCACATGATGCAAACACCAGAGCAGAGATGGATCTGGACACCAGGTTACAGCGAGGAGTAATTAAAAGGAGCTCTACACCAGGGAGGACAGTAGGAGAGGGTCTTAAAACTCGATCTTGCAGGCTGGGAAGGACTCATCCTGCATGACGACGGTACTGCTGGAGGCCAGGACCATGATGTTGAGCTCCTGCTGCCGCTCGTGCGTCTGCTGGTACCACTCACGGGTCACCTCAGTGTCGTGGGTGGGGATCAGTGTCACCTGGGACAAGAAAACAGGGCATATGTCACAAGGTGGTGCTCAACACTTCATTCATTGTCAGACTACAAGACCGCTTCCATCACAATCTCTTTTCCACCATTTAACATTTAAAGTCGTTTAATTTCATTGTGGTTCCCACTAACATGCAGATTTTGTTTGAAATGACCCCAGTGGACGACAATTGATTCATGACCATCATTTTCACATGTTCTCTGAATACATAAATACCTAAAACTATGATGAAAACTCATACAATTAGGACCAAAAGTGTTTGGACGATGACAGAGATTGTCAGATGACAGAGATTGTCAGGATTCTGCCTTCATGCTGAAACACCAGAGTGTAGATGTTCGGTTTTCATTAAAAGTATGGAGCTACATCTGAGACCAGAGGTGTCCCCGAGATCACCCACTGATGTCTGGTGGATGTGTGGCTGACCTCAGACTACCAAACTCACCCCTGTGTCAGCCTTGTCAACCAAACTAAAACCCTGTTGTATTTTTTATTTTCATACTGCACCAAATGTTCATCCACCAGGCGGATGAAAGGCTTGGACTGCTGGCAGGACAGTTTAGCTGTTATTACAGACGTGTGGTTGTAATATTTTTTGCAGAATGGGGGCTTGTCCTGCTGAATTAATTAATATGTTCCTTAGAAAAAGCATTGCCTTGATGGTATTTTATGTTGCTGCAAAATCTGTATGTATTTTTGAATTGCATAAGTGCGCATGGCTTAGGTAAACATGAAGAAACAGTTTATACTGATTTCTAGAACAACATATGCTTCCATAAGGATTACATCTATTTTAGAAAAGATCTTGATTAATCAAGCAAGACAAACCACATTCTACATCTGTCTCTGTTATTATTTACAAAAGGTTTTGCAGCTTTAAACAAATGAAGGTTATTCATTACATAGGTGCTGGTGCTGAACTGGTTTAGCAACAGTGTTTTCAGTGAGTCAAGTGTTATGTCAAGGGCAAATGTAATAATTTCACCATCTTTCCCCAGGGGTGCCTCAAGGCTCGGTGCTTGGACCCCTTCTCTTTGCTATACTCCACCTCTCTTGACAACGCTATCCAATCACATATTATTCTCATGTCAATGCATATCAGTCCTCGCCCTCAAAAACTCTCCTCTTCCTAGAATACCTTCTTCATTGCTGCATCCTCTCTTTAACTTCCTAACCTGCACTTGAATAATGTCCTAGCTGCACTCACATGGATGCAGATTTACCTGAACTTCCTCTATCTTTTCCTACGTTACTGTGGCCAAATTGCACTTCCTCCGTTGTAAGTTGCATAAAAGACTAAGTGCTAAATGTAATGTAATGTAAATGATACCTGATGGTTTGATCCCCACTGAGCCTTGCCGTCCAACAGCGCATCCAGGACTCCCCGGCTTGGTTCACCACTTGTGCCGTCATTTCCACTTACTACGTAGTATGCAGAGCGAATGCGTTTGAAAAACTCTTGGTCCACATTCTTGGCATTGCAGTGGTTGGGAATGTAGGCCAGGTCCACGTAAATGGGGAGGCCAGCTGCAGCCAGAGAGCCAGACTTTTGAGAACCTGGGAAAACACAACCCGTCAATATTAAGCAAAAACACTTGTAGCTTTGAACCTGTGTAGAATGATCTGAAGAGATAGCATTGCTCACCTGAGCTGCTCTTGACTCCATTTGCCAGCCCTTTGCCAGGATTGTAGCTCGATCTGGAGACATCGTCGTCTTTGGAGCCTTGTCCATCTGAGAGACGGGACAAACGGGAGCTCTTGTCAGCCTCTTTTTTCTTCAGTGAGGCACTGCGGGGAGACGGTGTTTGTTTGACAGGCATTGGAGATCTCTTGCGCCGAGCTGGAGATGCTGATTTGGTTTTCCCAGAAGCCTTCTTTAAGCCTTTGGCTTTTGGTTCCTTCTTAGTCGAACCATTACCCAAGGCGTCAGGATCCACCATGCAAACGTCTGGGTGAGGGGGGTGAGGGTGAGGGTCCATAAGTGGAACAGGAGGAGGGTCGTGGCTCTTTCTGGAAGTGAAATGATGGCTGCCTCCTCCTGAGGCAGATTTATCAACAGGCATGTAGTCACCATCCTCATCTGAGTCCATGTTGCCTTCAGCTGTAACTGAGGGGTACTCTTCAGTGCCTGGGGGGGCATCCGAATCTGACTGAGAGGCCAGAGACTCACTGACGGAGGTGGGAGGGGTGTCCTCTGTGGCCAGGCCCAACCCTGCTGACATCCCGCCAGTGTGGTGCAGAGAGCTGCTGTCCCTGCTGTGGGGATGGTGGTGATGGGGCTGCTTGTGAACCCTTCTCTTGACTGAAAGGTCGTGCTCATCGCCCTCCTGTGACTGATCACTCCAGTGGCCTCCTTCTTTATCGTCATCATCGCTAGAAAGCTGCCGCGTGCAGGGGTTTATGAAGGAAGGCGAGAGGTCCTCCTTGCGCTGCCGGTACTCAGAGGATGAGTATCCTGGAGAGGTGCGGCTGGTGTATGAGGAGGTGGCTCCCATGGCTATGTCCTGATCACTGTCATCGTCATCCTCCTCACCTCTGCTGCACTCCTCTGCAAAGAACGGTGAGCGGAATGGCTGATCTTTCGAAGACAGTGAAAGTGGACGTGCCGGGTGCTCTGGCTCCATCTCGCACTCTTCTTCAAACTCATCGTCATGGCGATAATGGGGAGGGGAGTCTCCAGGCACCATACCAATCTGTGGCTTTGGCACATCCCACTCATATGTGCTCCTGACATAACCTGTGGCCCCATCTCTGGGCTCCACCCTGCCTAAGACTGAGGGAGGCAGGGTGGTGCCTGTGCTTACCTCTGTGGGTCCATTTGCTGTGTCTGCTTCGCTGGCCTTGAGAGGTGAAGGCATGTAGGAGCCAAGAACATCTGGAAGAGCACCAGCTGTCTTTTCACCTGCAGGTGGAATGACGGGTTTATCAGAACTTGAGAGGCTACCAGTCAGGCCGCTGGATGGAGACTTCCGGGTCGTTTCACGCATATACGCCTCCTCATCCTCCTCTTCACTGCTGTCAGTTTCCTCAAAGTAATGCTTGCCTTCAATGTCTGGCCGAGGGGAGGAGGTGAAACCAAAGAGAGCAGCACTGGCCGCCTCTTTGTCTGTGGAGAAGTCTGGGAGTTGAGAAAATGGATTTGCTGTGGCCCCAAATCCAGCAGCTGTATCCAGTTTGCTCCTTTCAGAGAACTCAGGCTTGAAGAAGCAATCAGACTGAGGGCCTTTATCTACTGGAGCTGTATGGACCTTCTTGTCTTCAGCAAGAGTTGTAGATGAGAGAGAGGGGAAGGACTTCACCTCCTCAAATGGGCTGAGGGATGAGAAACGGGCCAAACTGGAAGTTGACTCCACTGTGGTTGCCGTAGTGGCTTGTTTCTCTGAAACTTCTAGATAGTCGTCTTTGCCGCCAGCTGAGCTGGAGAAAGGTGAATCCATGACAAGCGAGTGTTCATCTTTGAAAGAGGAGTACTCAAAAAGAGGTTCGGCAGAGGCCGGTGTCTCCAGCTCCTCTCCAAACTGACGGCTGGTGGAGAGGGAGCCAGAGGTGGAGGAGGAGTAGCTGTAAGCTGAGGAGGAGGAGTATCCAGGAGCAGCTGTGGTTGTGTACTGGAAGCTTGTGTCCAGTGAGCTCTTACTCAGAAGATCTGGAGTCTTCTGCTTCTCAAATTCAGGATCAGCTTTGTTACTCTGGTAATAACTGTCCACCTTAGTACAATCATCTTTGTCTTTGTCGTCTGTCTGACTTGATAAAAATGACCCTTTTTCTTTTCTTTCAAACGAATATTCAAACCCCGAAGAGAAACCAGAGAAAGCTGTGGAACCTGAATCCACTGGCTTCTCGTTGGCAGGTGAGGAGTCAGCCTTTGCTTCATCTTCAGCCTTCATGAGGGAACTGGAGCTGCTTTCTGTCATATTCGGCTTCCCCTGACTGTTGTAGCCATATCCAGCCATTGAAACTATAAACTCGGGCCTGTTTGACTCAAACAATTCACTGATTGGACTTTTTACTTCCTTCTCTGACTTCTCTTTGGCACCTTTCTCCATATCAGAGTCAATGCTGCCTTTGTCCTCCTCCTCTTCCTCTTCTTCCTCTTCCTCATCATCTTCATCAATAACTTCATCGTCATCATAATCCTCCTCATCCCTTGCAGTTAGTTTTCGCATGTCGATCTCCAAGCAGGCTCCTTTCTCACCAACGCCTGGAATAGCTCGTTTGTCGGACGTCTCGGGGAACATCACATGCTTTCCACTCTCAATCTGGTTTCTCAAAGTCGAGTCCTTTTCTGGCGACAAAGTGTAGTCCTTTCCTGAAGATGAAGTAGAGTCCTTATCTGGTGAAGAAGTGGAGTCCTTTTCTGACGATGAAATCGAGCCCTTTTCTGGTGAGAGAGAAGCAGTGGAGGGCTCAGGTCCGTCACCGTCACCGTCACCACTGTGCTCAAACATTTCCTTTTCTTTGGCTTCTTTCTCCAACAGAGCTGTGGCTGAGGTGCTTTTGGAGTCGAGCCATGAAGACATGGAGGATTTGTTATCATAAGAGGCAGTAAATTCCTCCGTTTTTGGCATCTTGTCAGTGACCGCTGATGGAGGCTCCTGTTTCTTCATATCTGCTCTTTCCACCTTATCTTCAGACTCTTGACGATACAAATCAGAGTCCTCTGAGCTTGTCTTGCTGTCATAAAGATCACCGTATGAGAATGTTTTGCCGTGCACGTATGGCGTGTCTTGTCTTGTATAGACAGCCTTTTCTTTGCTCACCTTCTCTGGAAATTCATAAAGATTGAAGTGCACACTTTTCTCAGCCTCTTTACTTCCATTGTCTTGTTTCTCTACACTGCTATTCTTAAAATCAACTTTTCCCTGATCTATCAAGGAGGGTTTAGCTCCAAGCCCACTTGGCCAACCATCATCATCATCTTCTTCTTTATCTGAGCAGATCACCTGAGCTTTTGATTTTTCATCTGTGCTAAAGGACACCTGTGTCTTATCTGAACTCTTGATTTCTAGTTCTTTTCCTGCAGATTTTCCCTCAAATGTGAAGTCCTCATCCAAGAAGCAGCCTTCTTTTGCCTCCATAAGCTTGGCTTTTACAGTTGGCTGTAATTCCTTTTTGGCAAAATACTCAACTTCACTGTCTTCATCAGACTCATCGGATGCTTCAAAAGTGGTCTTGTCACCTGGCAGGCCAATTAAGGAGGTGTTGTCTGAGATGGTGACTGATTTCTCTGCTTTTTGGGCATCAGCTTTGGCGTTAGTCACCACTTCGTCTTCTGCTTTGAGGGGTTTGTCTTCTGTTGGGGAGTAGCTGCTACTTGTGGGCACAGACTGTGTGGGTGAGGCCAGTTTCATGGTGCTGTCGTCAGGACTTAAGCATCTTTCCTCACTCTCCTGCCTGGATTGGGACTCTAACCCAGGAGAGAACGATGGAAGTGGTGAGACAGGTTTTGTTTCAGTAACAGTTTTTAATCCTTCTGGACTGAAGAGATACTGGTCTTCTTTTTCTTTTTGTGTTGTAAAGAGAGGAGGAGACTTCTCTTTTTCCTGGCGCATCAAGGAGGCTGCATGTTCATAGCCCTCTTGAAGTTTACCCAGAGGAATGTCAACATTTGGGGTCTGGTCCTCATCCTCGTCTTCCTCTTCATCCTCTTCCTCGTGGACTGATTTGATCTTGGCATCGACCTCCATCTCTGGGATCTGGGGCTGATACTCATCAGAGGAAGGAGACTTGAAGCACTTGTCATCTTCCAGAGAGGAGGTGGGAGAGATGGTTCCTGCAGAGTGGAGATAGTCCTTACCCGGGGCAGCCTCTGCACGTAAGGGGGCGTTGCTGACCGTGTCTAGCAGGAGTGAGGTCTTGCCGAAGTCATCAGTCTGAGGGGCCGTCACTGAGGCGATCGACTGGTCTTCAGCCACAGACGTGGCAAAGGACGACAGTTTGTCGTAGTCTGTGATGGATGTTGCAGAGGAGATGTGCTCCTCCTCAGCAAGAGGAGCAGCGATGATAGCAGGGTACGGTGCAAGCTCAGGCTCATGGCCTCCTACAAAGGCTTTGGGTTTGACATCCATGATGTCTCCTGCTACAGAGCTCTTCAGCTCCTTGATGCCATGCATGGAGTCAAAGGTTCCCGGAACGTCAGGAACAGAGACATCATAAGAGCCAACGTCGTAGCGCAGCTGTGGGATCCTGTCCTCTGTTTCTTCATGGATCTCCTCATCAGAGATGGTCTGCTCGGTCTCAGAGTAACCAGGGATGGTCTCGTCTTGGATGAAGGAGAACTGCTCAGAGGCAGAGACTGTTACCAGAGCTGGTTTGGTGTCCCAGTCCTTTCCGGGTTTGTCCTTCTTTACCTCCTCTGCTTTGTATTTCTGGACCTCATCATCCTCTGTTTCTTCAAGTTCAGCTTTCTCAATGACGTCACCCTCCTCTTCTGAGCTCTCACTCTTCTTTGATCTGTCCTTGAGAGAGTATTTGTCATGTTTCTCCATTCTCTCCTCCTCGTACTTCTTATCCAAACCATCACTCATGTCCTCATGAAGAGCAGCCGCAGCCTGTTCTGACGGAGTTTTGACTTTTTTGTCTTCTTCCTGTTTAATGGGGGATTTGGGAGAAGTTGATTCGATCTTGGGGGCTGGATGTGTGGCCTTCTTGTCAAGGGAGACGGAGGAAGAAACTTTATCGTGTGCAAGCACTGATGGGCCAGACACCACATCATTTTGGATTGTTTCTGTCTTGTCTTTGGACCTCTCTTCTTGTCTCAGAGCCTCAAAGTCCTCTGTGAGGTCTTCAGGTGAGGACATGATGGACCTGTCAGCCAGTGCTGCTGCTGCGACTTCTTCTGGGATGTTCTTTGGAACAGGCTTCTTCTCGTTTGCTTCCTCCTTAATTGCTTTGTTTTTGTCTGTTTTGGGCTTGGCCTGTGTCTTGGCCTTATTTAACGTTTTTCTCACTTCAGGTGTCAGTGGCTTCAAGTCAGGTTTAGTGATTTTCCTCAGCTCCGGTTTACTCACATCTTTCTTTTTGTTTTCTTTGGCTTTACTCTCTTTTTTCTCTTCTTTCCTTATATTCTCATCTTTCTTGATTTTCTCTTTCTTGAGTTCTTTCTTCTCTTTGTCTTTCTTTTCATCCATCTTGGACACTTTCTCTTGCTTGGAGGCTTTTTCCTTAGATATTTTCTTCTTCTCTGTCTTGTCCACTCCAGGAGCCACTTGACTGTTTTTCTGCTGCTTGGTGGCTTTTAAGCTTTCACTTTTAAGCTTCTTCTCTTCTTTCTTTTCGACCTTGTTCTCTTTTGTAGTTTCGCTCTTGGCGTCTTCCTCCTGTCCGCCGGCCTCTTTCTTAGCTGATTTCGAGTGAGGTTTAGGCGAAGACTTGAGACTCTCTTTGCTGTCTGTTCTCGACCTCATTTTCGTTTGCTTGATGATTGGAGGCGGCGCACCAGATGATATGTCTTTCTGAGTAGCCACTGGATATCGGAGGAAGTCCAGGTGTTTCAGCTTTTCGAGGCCCTCAAAAATCTTATTTTGTGGTGCATTTCCTGGGAACAAAACTCGGACTATCTTCTCCGTTGGACGGTGTGGAATCCAAACAATGAGAGCAGTGACTGATGTCAAGTAGGGGACAGAGATTTCCCCTTCTTTTCCATTCGGCATTATAATCCCCGTCTTGGCTTTGCTGTTTCCGGCCCATTTTTGCATCAGGAACTGCATCTCTTTGCTCTCTTTTAAAGGGTTTAAGACGTACATGTCCAACTTTCCCACGCCAAGTTTGTGGAAGAGCGTGATGGGTTCGATGGTGTTGCTAACAACCCTGTGAAGAGGCTCCGGTGTAATGCCAAGCTTGGTGAGATACTGCAGTGTCAGAGAGGCCTCTTCAATGCTTCGCTTCACCTTCAGCGTGCTCTCAGGCATCCTCAGCTTCTCCGGGACGTTGAAAAACACAATCCCAAGCTCAGGGGAGATCAGGTTCTTCATCCAGTCCCCATTGCTGCTGGAGCCAGATCCTTGGTTCTTCTCTTCCTCCTGCTCTGCAATCTTCCTCTGCAACAACCCATTGATGCCGGGGAGGTTATCTGCCCCGATGTGGGTGAGGAGCACAGAGTCGATCCTGTCCAGATGGCGCACCAGCTTCCAGAAACAGGACTTCCTGTCCGACCCTCCGTCCACCAGGACATTGAATCCGTTAACGGCAAACAGAGCAGAGTCCCCCCTGCCTCCGGGGAAGATGTAGCAGCAGGGTTTGGACAGCTTCAGGAACCCTCCAGAGGTTGGTGGCTCCAGGAGCTCGAAAGGTGATGGTACATCAACGGTTTCTGAGACATACTCAGTGAACTCTGCGACTCCGTCCATGTCGGGAAGAGAGGGTTCAGGGTTCAGGCGGTACTCCAAAAGGTTCTGGAGAGGCTGCTGGTCCAGGCTTTGGCCCAGGGAGCTCCAGCCCCCGTCTCCCTGGCAGGAAACAGTGAGCTTGGACGGGGGCTCTGTAGAGTTCCTGGTCAGGGTTTCAATTACCTAAAAACAGGAGCAGGAAGATGTTTGTGCTTATCTAATCCTTATAACCAAAACTTGACCCACACATTCCAATGAGAGCTTACGTCAGGGTCGGAGACTATGTTGGAGAAGTGTTCCCAGTTGAAAGCTCCACCTTGGAGAAGGATACCACCTCCCTGCTCAGTGGACTGGCCGCTCAGAATCAGTAACTTGTATGCAGCAGAGTCGGTGATCAGACAGCGAGTCTGGGTAGAGAACAAATGATTGATTATTCACTGTGTGCAAACATACATAAAAAAGAAACTGCTTTTCTGCATTATTTTTGCTATAACATATTGTCTGATTTTCATCTAAGTCACAGAGGGCACATAATACGATTAAGATAATAACAAAAACAATATTTCTCACATCATGAACACACCCTTTAAATAGTCACAGTGCTGGACTTAAAAAGTAAGTGAACCCTTAATAGCTGATATCTGCACCATCTTTAATCTTTCCTATTTACAGAATTGCTCTGTAAAGACTCCTATTGATGCTTGCTAAACTCAGGATTCATTTTCCCCTTGTAAATGTTTAGTGGCCCAAGCCCGAGGTAGCGAATCAGACTCTGATCATGATCCACAACAATTCCACTTTTGTTTTTCAACATTTTTCCCCAGAGTGGTGGTTGAGGCAATGAAGAGTTATGACACCAGGAGAATCGTATCATTATGCTTGTTGTGACTGAAACACTGAGGAGTTGTATTTGTTATGCCAGGTACTAATGAGTGAGGAACCTATGTCTATGTATGCTATATTTTAAATGGAAGGCATGTATTGATGTGTATGTAGGGGAGGCAGGACTGCTGCGTGTCCCAAGGCCAGGGTGAATACCGGACGTACAGATGGAGAGAACTAAAGAAAGAGAGCATTAAACAAAACTGTTAGAAGCAGGAATGTTCAACTGTAGGTGATATGTCTGGAGGTGTAGCATAAATATCAATTAGGAATACACTAAATCACAAAAGTCCCCCCCCCCCCACACACACACACGCACACACACACACTCTGGATCTGTGCTGCATAATCAATTTCCAGCCTTATGCAGACCAGCTGCTCTTGATTACATGTTTTAAGATCTCCTTGTTCTGAGTCATGGTTCATACAGATCAACAGATGCTTCTTATGAGCATCCAATTTAAAACATTCGAGGGGTCAACAGAAAGAAGTGATGTTGGTTATTTATCCACCTATGTTCTAATGAGGTGTTTGGGGTGAATGGGGCTAATTAACTGATAGTGAGATCTGAATAAAAAAAACAAAAACATTTTGACACAAAAGGAACAGAAGGAACAGAAGGAACTGCTCAAATTTAAATGTAGCAGTCTAAAATTAATCATAAGAGTTTCTGTCAGCTTTGTCTTTCCATGCTGAAAATAGACTGTTTAAAAAAAGGAGACAACAGATCCTGGAATTGTTTATTTTAGACAAATATCTACTTTTAAAGATCAGGTAGCTGAAGACTTGAGATTAAACGCAGGGTGAGTTCAGTCCTGATAAAAGCTTTACCTATTAAACTCACAACTAGCACTTTTTATGACTAAAATTAGACATGCCAAAATGAATCAGGTTATTTTTTTCTTTTAAAAAAAAGAAGCCCAGGATGAATGGGAGACTATATTCAGTTCAATTCATTTGCATAGCACCTATTTACAACAAGTTATCTCTAGGTGTTTAAGAAATCCAAAGCACATAGCAGTGCAATCATATATATAAATACATCCAAAGTTACCACATTCTCTGCGTATAACCTCTCTCATCAGGGTTGCTTGGAAAGTAGGATTCCAATAGACTCAAGTTTTTCAATCCTCTCCATACATGTCTAATTACAGTAGCCCACATGACATCAGGATGTCCTGGTTACCCAACACCTGACGCAATGTCTGAGCCAGCATGGCTCTTTCACTCATTCACACATATTAATGAGGTAGGTGACTGGAGGTTAATGGGCCCAGCCCTGAACCCCAACCTGGTGTTCCAATGGCACTGACACTGCCACTATGCTAACCCAGGGTTTCCCACACATTGAGTAATGTGTGCCAATGCACTGAACACCACTGACAGTGGTGTGCGAATAGTTACTGTTTGCCATTTTTATTCCAGTGATTCTTCTTATTTTTTCCAATTCCATCACAAATTTTTGACTGTGTTCACAGCCCGCAGTTTTCAGAAAAACCCAACAAAAAATACAAATACAGTACATCATAATGACAGACTCGAACAGCATTCCATCGAACGATGTTTCTGAAAATCCCCAAAAGAACAGCTAAATTTTTCCCATAGAAATTAATGGGATTTTTTCGAAATCTTTCTGAGTTACAGTGTAACTGACATGCTATTAGGGTGAGGGGGAGACAAAATTAAAAGAGGACTTTTTTTCTTCAACCTACTCTAGTGCCAAGCCCTTTGACTCTATAAACATAATTTACACATAAAAATGTATAGGCATTTTTTGTCATCTTTCAGGAAATATAACTGTTGAATCCCTTTTACTTCTACAATTTGAATTATGAGCCTGAGAAACCTGACAAATTCTCCTATTCTTTAGAATGGGAGATTTGTAAAATATTTTTTTTAAATTCTCAAACGACCAGTTTTTAAATCGCCTCTGTGTCCTCATTTTTTCCTTTAGGAAAACAAATGACATGTATGTATTCGTTAAAGCCTTGTTGTACTTATGTTTTTTTGTTGTTGTTGTTTTTTTTTTTTACAAAAGCCTGTTTAGTTTTTGAATTACAGCGGTTTGTTCGGGACATAAAAATCCTGATTTTGACTGATAAGAGAAGCCAGTCTGCAGTACACAGCAATGTTCTATTAATAGAACACTGCTGTGTATAGAGCTGTTGCTTAATTCAAAGCTCTCTCTCAATTTCAATTTGGATTTCAACAAGCTTTATTGGCATGACTGTAGATCAACAATATTGCCAAAACCAAAATGAATTTACAAATCAGGTATAATAATAAACCAAGTCATCAAAATTATGGAAAAACAACAACAAATAAAATAAATAAATTATAATAAAACCATGCAGGAGAATAACATACACGTAAAAAAAATATACATATATTTATACACTGGCGTCTTTTTGTTTTTCTATAATTCATATTCCAGATTGTGTGAGGGCTGTCCTGGGGTCTTGTGCTGTTAGAAGGGTTGAGCCAGATTAGCTGGCTGAGGGGGCTCTTCTCTATGCTCTCCTCTTGGAATTGCAGAGCTTTGTAGTGGTAGGAGTTGGGGTAACTTGTTTTAAGGTGTTTATAAAGTTTGATGGCTTTTTTAAAATTCTAATTAGAAGGGGGAATAGACCTAGCTCAGCTCTGCATCTGTTGTTGGGGGTGTTCCTGTGCACTCTGAGGATGCTTTTGGAGATTTCTGTGTGCAAGATTTCGATGGGGTATTTGTCCCATTTTTCAAAATCTTGATTTGCGAGAGGACCCCACACCTCACTATCATATAAAATAATTGGTTCAATTATGTATTTGAATATTTTGAGCCAGATTCTAAAGGGTATATTAATGTAATATATTTATGTTTGAAGATGTCTTTATAGCATAGAAATCCCTTCTTCCCTTCTCTCTGAGATCATCAACAGCAAGGTTAAAGTTTCCTGTGGACGTGATGTGTAGTCCTAAGAATGTGTAGTTGTGTGTGTTCCACCTCACCTCATTTCTGGAATATCATAATTCGGGTTTTGTCCAGATTAACTGCCAGGGCCCAGGTCTGACAGTAGATTTGCAGATGATCCAGTTACTGCTGTAGTGCTTCCTTTGATGGAGCCAGCAGTATGAGATCATCTGCAAAAAGTAGGCATTTAATCTATGTGTCAGCAAGTGGGAGACAAGGGACGTCAGATAGTTCTAGAGATTCAGCCAGTTCAAGCTGAAGAGGGTGCAACTGAGACTGCAGCCCTGTTTCACTCCTCTACACTGTTGGAAGAAATCTGTTTCCATGTTGTTAATTTCAACAGCACATTTCATATGTGTGTACATAGTTTTAATGATGTCATAGACCTTCCCCCCTTTTAATTTTCGGAACAGACCATCATGCCAAATTGAGTCGCTTTTCCGAGCTCTACAAAGCAAGAGAAGATTTTCTTTTTGTTTTGGTGGACGTGTTTATTAATGAGGGGGTGCAGGTTGTATATGGTCTGTCGTCATATGTTTGGGTATGAATCCTATCTGGCTCTTGCTCAGGACTTCATGTTCTCTGAGGAAGTCTTGCAGTCGGCTGTTTAGGATGCTGCAGAACTTCCCCAAGTTGCTGCTGACATAGATGCCTCGGTAATTGTTTGGCTTGAATTTGTTTCCACTTTTAAATATTGGTGTGATGATTCCTTTACTCCGGAGGTCAGGGAAATGTCTGACATCCAGAATAAGGTTAAATAATTTTAGTATGGCAATGTAAAATTTAAGGTCATCAAATTTTAGCATTTCATTTAAAATGCCATCAGGACCACTTACTGTTCTTTCTCTTTAACACTCTTTCTATGTAACATTAGGAAGTTTTGGACTTTGTCATCTTTTATTCTTCATGTTAATAGACACCATTAGTTGATAGTAATCGGTTAGCATGCAGCTAGCAATCAGCTGTGGATAGGATGCGGTTAGCCTGCAATTTGGAATTAGCCTAATATTCGGAATCTCTATCTCTCTTTCTCTCTCACACACACACATTCATCTGACAAAATGAGGATGCTTGTACTTGCAAGTTTTCCAAGTCCACGTTTGAGGAAAAAAAATTGACGTTTGAGGACAAAAGTCCATGTTTATGAAGAAAAATCCATGTTTGAGGACACGGTCCATTTTTGAGGGAAAAAGTGGAAGTTTGAGGACAAAAGTGGACATTTGGAGATAAAAGTCAACTTTTGAGGTCAAAAGTCCACCTCTGGTGACAAAAGTCCAGGTTTGAGGACAAAAGTGACTGTTTGAGGACAAAAATGGACATTTCGAGACAAAAGTCAATGTTTGAGGTCAAAAGTCTACATTCGGGGACAAAAGTGTAAAGTCCAGTTTAAAGTCAAAAGTCCATGTTTGGGGACAAATGTGGATTTCTAGTTCCAGTTTAAGATAGTCTCTCTCCCTTTTCCTTCTGCAGGTCCTACCACAATGTTGTTAGGTCCTCTTACCATGATGATGTTGGTTCCTACCCTGGTGATGTTGGGTCCTACCGTGGTGATGTTGGATCCTACCATCGTGATGTTGGGTGCTACCGTGGTGATGTTGGGTCTGACGATGATGATGTTGGGTCCTACCATAATGATGTTGGATCCTACCATGGTGATGCTGGGTGCTACCATGATGATGTTGAGTCCTACAATGGTGATGTTGGGTCCAACAATGATGATGATGTTGGGTCCTACCATGTTTATATCTGGTCCTATCATGGTGATGTTGGGTCCAACCATGTTTATATAGAGCAGTGTTTTTCAACCCTGGTCCTCAAGGCACACTGTCCTGCATGTTTTAGATGTTTCCCTGCTCAGTCACAT
>JBAMYA010000018.1:806948-833471 GCA_037176975.1 Arrhamphus sclerolepis
ATCTATCTATCTATCTATCTATCTATCTATCTATCTATCTATCTATCTATCTATCTATCTATCTATCTATCTATCGACCTGGTGAGGTGGGTATTTGATGACTGACAAATTCAAGCTGGAGGTGGGACTCCATCAAGGTGTTGCTGTGCTGATTTTGAATGATTGACAGAGTGTGGACCTGAGGAAAAGACAGGATCAGGAATGAGGACATCAGAGAAGGACTCAAAATGTTTGATGTTCTGGAGAGGAAATCAGAGAGGACAGACTGAGATGGTTTGGACATGCACAGAGGAGGGACAGTGAATATATCAGTAGAAAGATGATGAGGTTGGAACTACCAGGCAAGAGGCCAAGAGAACTTTGAGTACTGAAAGAACAGGGACAGGCAATTTTACATCTTAGCTGATAAAAATAACATGCAGAGTTTCCCAAGGGTGTTGGAGACTCTCCTGTTTAACATCAACCTGCTTCCACCAGCTCAGATGATAATAAACAACAATATAAGATACCATAGCTATGCATATGACACTCAACTTTACATTAAAACATCACCAGCTGACTCTGAACCCAGACAAACTTTGAGTGACTGGAGAGAACAAATCAATGAGAGGATCTGACATAATGTCCTTCAGCTGAACAGAAACTAAACTGAAGATGTTTTAACCCAAAGAAGAGCAAATAAGAGTCACAGATTCAGTTATTACAGCTGAACTCCAGCTGAGTCTGTTGTAGTCCTGGACCCAGTGCTGACTCTTCAGAGACACATGAAGACTTATATCATCTAAAGAAGGTGTCCAGGATTAAAGGACTCAGGTCTCAGCAGGATCTAGAAAATGATTTTCTTTTCAGTGGAATAAAGAACTGCAACACCATCTTTACAGGCCTGATTAAAAGGTCAATCAGACAGCTGCAACTGACCCAGAAACTGATCAAGAACCTGATCCAGAATCCTGCAGCTGGTCTAGAACCCTAAGAATCCCTCAGTTGTCTTAAATCCCTCAGTTCTTTTAAATTTGATTGAATTTAATTAATTTTATTTTAATGTTAAAAAAAATAATTTTAATACTGCACTCTAACTCTATCCTAACTCTTACTGTATTCTATTTGAATTGTATTTGTATTTTTATCTGTTTTCTAATTTATTTATTTTTCTATTATCTTTACATTTGCTGAATTTAAAATAAAATATATATGAATTTAAAATAAAATAAAAAATATTTTGAAATTTGTGATTTCACAATAAAAAATGGAATTTTAGACCAAAAGTTTCAATTTTATGATAAAAGTATAACTTTTGTTAACGTGATTTTATGACAAAAAATCACTTTAAAGAAATAAAATAAAATAAAAGATGTGATTATGCAAAATTCACCCCACAAAATTTACATTTTAATGAAAAAAGGTAATTTTTTTATAACATAAATGCGTGATTGTTGGACAAAAAGTTGAAATTATAGAATAAATTGCAATTTTATGATTTAGCCTATAATTTTATTTCAAAATGTTTCATAAAAAATCCAACAACATAAATTAATTTTATAAAACTGAATTTAACATTTTAACATTTGAGACAATAAAAGTGATGTTGCAAAATGATACGAAAAAAAATTCTGATGTTAGTACAAAATAGTATATTCTATGACAAAAGATTATTTAAATTTTGTGAACGTTGGGATTTTGCAATCTTTTTGTGGCAAATGTGAATAACTGGCCCTTTAACGGTAACCATGGTGATGGTACAGCCCTTTAACGGTAACCATGGTGATGGTGCAATTATATGTCTATGGCGCTGGTCTATGGGAGGGAGCAGGGAGGCGCTGTCCTGCACATGCATACATAAAACCAACCGAATTCTTGCGTGACGTCATCACCGAGCTGAACCAATCACATCGGTCCAGTCAAGTTTTTACCGGGAGTGGAGGAGCTGCAGGTCGATGTGTTTTTATCCTGTGTAACAGGGGTTTTAATGACTTTTTTTCAAACAAAGATCGTCGCGTTTCATCCACTAATGTGTAAATAAATGCTCCATGTCGGCCTCGGCAGTGAGCATAAACGTCCTCGGTGTCGTTTCCGGGTGTCGCTGGTGCAGTTTGGATATTCAGAGGCTGTTAGCCTTTTAGCTCTGTGTTCGCAACCCAGAGGTAACAATAACTCAGCTGTACCCACCACTTTTATCTACTTTTACTTACCTTTATCCACCTTTACTTTACCCATCCACCCACCTTACTCACTTTTATACACATTTACTCCCCTTTATCCACCTTTATCCATCTTTACTCATCTTTAACCATCTTTACCTACTTTAACTTACCTTTATGA
The DNA here is from genome assembly GCA_037176975.1 of Arrhamphus sclerolepis. NCBI lineage: Eukaryota > Metazoa > Chordata > Actinopteri > Beloniformes > Hemiramphidae > Arrhamphus > Arrhamphus sclerolepis. The sequence continues at coordinate 809,268 of JBAMYA010000018.1, forward strand.
CAGACAGACAGCAGCAACAGCAGTCCCCCTCCTGCTCCTGGCCTCATGGACCCGGACGGAAGCCAGCTGGACTCCAGCTTGCCTCAGCCAGAGAACCCGTGTCTGATCGTGGAGGACTCCCAGCCGGACAGCGTCGCCCTGGAAGACGACCCGGAGAGCAGCTACCGAGCCCTACTGGCTCGGCGCCTGTCCATCCTGCAGCCCAGCGCCCGCAGCCCGGTCCTGGTGAGCTCACAAAAAAAAAAAAAAAGAAAGCCCGGTCCGTCCTGGTAATGTGGCTGTAGATGATGAGCTGAGATGTAGCTGGGCAGATGTTCTTTGAGGAAAACAGGGCACACATTCACCATGATGTCGTCATAATTAGGTCATATGTCACTGCATTTTTTTTTTTCCCAAAGTGTGATAAAGGGGAAGTCTCCAGGACATCAGAAAGATTCTTAATGAGGTTAAGAGCTGGACTCTGTGATGGTCAAAATATGTTAGTCCCAGCATCACTCTATTCAAGGTCCAAACAGGGATGGATGGCATCTCCAACGTTTATGTCAAAATATCTTTCTTAAGTTTGGATGATAAGACATAATTTTGATATCAATATGAGTGGTATGGAAACTTCAGGGAAACTGACAAGAATGTGAGGCTAACTGGACCCACAAACCTCTGGAAAATGAAATGACCAAATTCATTAAACCTTGTCCTACGAGCATGTTATTACCATCAAACAAACTCTGTTAAGAATTGTCATTGTAATAATCTATATGAAAATGTGTTTGGAAAGTCATATAGCCATGATTGAAACATTTTACATTGCTACATACATTTTTATTGAATTATTGTCTATCCCTAGGTTTTCCCTAAAGCACATACTCCCGATAACAATCATTTTTTAACAATAATAAAATACAAGTAACTTTTACAGTCATTGTTCACCAGACTGATGGCATCTGAAAAAAGAATATAGACAGTACCCACATTCTGAAGAAAGTAAAAAAAATAAAAATAAATTAGAGAAAGTGACCTGAGCCAACAGTTAAAAGGAAAAGTAACAACAGATTCAAAGAAGCATTCTTGTTAGAGTCCTATCAATATTAAAATGGCAAACACTGGTGTGCATCATGTGCGCATCATGTGTGTGGAGCTCATAACGCAGGACCCAGATGTTCGTACTGGTCCTGTTCCTCCAGCGTGAAGTTCAGTCACTTCAATACTTCTTTTTTTTTTAAATAAGATACAGCAGACGTTCATAACCTTAATCTGTTTTTGAATACAACAAAAAAAAAGTTATGTGGTTTGGTCTTAAAGGCAAGGTTCCCTCATCCACCATGGATGTCACTTGCAACAGGCAGAAGCATCATCCGACACGTCAGTCAACGAATATTTCTACTATATAACTACACTTTCAGAAAATCGACTCTTGCTTTGGGAAACTGTCTTCTTCATTTGCCACTACAAAAGAAAAACACAAACTAAAAACTTTATTTCTCTCTCTGCTTTTAAAGGTCATCTGAATGCAATGTTATTTTGATATTTGTAAATATTTTACTTCAACCTGTTACAGACCTGATTTATTTGTGTGCTGTTGTATTTTAATGTGGAAGCAGTTTCATGTCATTCTAATGTTTCCTCTCTCAGACACTTCCAGGCCAATGTTGTAAATATGAATTAGTTCTTAAAGTTCTGCCTGGTAAAACAAAGGTTAAATAAATAAATACAATAAACATTAACGGGGAGACGAGAGCTGGATGGTTTTTGAAGTCAGTCCACATCTCTTTCGTTTTTTTTTCCACATTAATCACAGTTCGAGTTTACTGAATCTTGGCCTAAAAAGGTTTTTCCATCAATATGAAAAATAGGATTGATTGGAAAAAATGTTTTTTTTTTATTTAGTGTCACTGATAATTAGTTTTTTTTGAAGGCTTTTTTAAAATTACTGATATCTTGAGAGCTCTTTACATTTTGATTCTGGGAATATTTTTACTTTTATTGTTTAATGTGGCAGTTCTGTTGTTGATTTTAAACATTTAAACAGTTTCCTGTTATGATCATTCAGCTTTTTTCCAAAAACACCTTTCTGCCTTGAAGATGTTCATCACAATCTTTCCATGTTTTAAGAAAAAGTTGGGTGATTTTTATTTTAATTTTAGTAACTTCAACAGTAATTTTTATCAGTTGTTGATCAGAATCTGTTGTTTCTGATCAGCTGTGTTGTTCTTTGTTTGTTTTTTTTGCAGTTTTTATTTTTTAGCTTATTGTAAAAGGGCTTTTAAATGAATAAGTGACAGGTGGTGATAACACTTTATTATTGACGTCCCAGCTGTTGTTCTCTACTGTGGAGTCTTATTTAGACAACTGGTTTATTTGATTATTGAGTATGGAAGTGATGTCCAAGTGGTTCATCAGATACGTACATCCGCCTGTCTTCATTGTATTCTTCGTCTTCTTAGTCTTTGTTTTCTTCTTCTTCATAGTACTCTTATCATCATCATCATCATTATTAGTATTAGTGGTAGTAGTACCAGTAGTAGTAGTGGTGGTGGTAGTGAACCAGATGTAACAGGTCTCTGAGACAAAGCTCCTACATATCCCAGAATTCAGTCTCTTTTTTTTATTTTCCTGCATCTAGATTCTTTTGGCTCTAATCTAAACTTCTACTGTTATTTCAATATAATAAAAAAAAAAACAAAAAAAAAACTTTTTTTCTTTAACCAGGAACTGATATCTTCACCGCTCGGAAGCAGATGCTCTCAGACTGACAGCCAATCAGACGCCAACAGCCAGGCTGAACCTGGTCAGCACCTTTCTGACATCACGTTTTTCTATTTATTCATATATTCTCGTCTTCTGAGTTTAAAATTAGAAGATTAATAAATACAATGTTTCTGTTTTCTCTATGTAGACATCGTTGCAGCAGTCAACCCTCGTTCACCGCTGCAGGAGGAGAGTCAGGTTCTGGAAATCTGCCCCCTGCCGAGCAAGAGAAAGTAAGTCTAGAGCACCCTGGCAATGGCAGCGGTGGTGGGAATGATGGTGTTGGTGATATTGAAGGTTATGGTGATGATGGGAGTGGTTGTGATTGTGATGGTGGGGTGTCAGGCAGTGATGCAGTCCTCTTACTTTGTTGTCCAGATGTCCTCCAGAGGACTCTGAGATGGATTCTGGAGCTGATTCCACAACAAACTGCGTTCAGTCTGAAGGTTTGAGCAACCTGTTCAGTTTATTTATAACTTTAAATTAAAGAACATTAAAGTTTATGTTGTTACATGTTCATCTGCTTGTGTGTGTCTCAGAGGGAACGTCTCAGTTTGGTTTTCTAGAGCTTTCTCAGAGTCAGGATCTCCAGGCCGAAGAAGACGTCGTACCAAAAACAGTTGCTGAGAGGAGCCGAGTATCAGGTAGTTTTTTATTTGTAGATATTCCAGCTTTACTTTAGTTATTACAGCTGATGTGAGACTGTACTGATGTCCTTATCGTCTGGTCGCCTCTGTAGAGCAGAAATGCATCTTTAGGACTTCAGAGAGTCAGAGGGGTAAACCAGCAAGGTGCGTCTCCACATTTGTAAGTCCACATTTGTCTCAGACACTTGTTGTGGTCTTGAACTAACATTGCGGTTCTCCTCCAGGCCTGAGGTCAGCAGCTCAAGCAGCTCCTTGGAGTCTTTGGGACAGCCGGGACAGCAGATCAGTGTCCAGGTTCTGCTGCACTCCCAGAACCTCCAGAACTCTGGTCAGCCAGATCAGCAGGAACAAGAAATCATGTCCTCACAGGAGGACCTGTTTGATGCTGATAAGACGGGTACGTTCATGTTTCTGATTTCTTCTGTGTTAAACTTCATATCAAGTCTGACTTCTTTTATTCTCTCCTGAACCACCTCCTCTCAGGAGCTGCAGTTGACAGCACAGTTTCTGAGCCGGATCAGCTGGGTCGGCCCACCTCAACGCCAGCCCACACCCTCAGATTGCTGCATCTGTCTGGACAGGGGACGCTGGTCCAGGAAAGTCTGTCCCAGTAAGTTGCTGCACATTCTTCACACAGTTATGACCCAGGAAGTTAGCTGAAATCTGCTTCGCTCTGCCCATGTTCTCCAGGAGCTCCGTTGATTACGTTGCCCCCACCCCAGACAACTTCAGCAACACCCCTCTGATTGTTCCCAGCTCACCCACTGATCCAGACGGTCAACAGGGTAAATGACTTCTGCTTCTTCAGCTACTAGAACCTGAATCAAGAGTCTATCAGACAGCTAAAAGAGCAGAAATGAATTTTCCTCATCAGGTGCCGGTGAACCGATGGATACCTCGCTGCCCCCCGAGAACCAAGAAGGGGAAAAGGATGAGCCAATGGAAACTGAGGCTGCCTCTAAGCCACGCCCATGTGCCTCTACTCCTGTATCCCAGAATTCTCCTGGTTTTGCTGTGGAGCAAAGTCTCTCGGTGCCCTCCCAGCCGGAGTTCTCTCACGTATGTGTGTGTGGTAACCTTCCCTCTGGTTTTAGGGTAGGCAGAGCTGATGCACAGCAGAGAGGGATGTGGTTTTAATTCTTTAATCTTACACACTTCTGCTTTGATTTCTCCACTTCTCCATTTCATTATTAACTATCAATGCTGGCCTCTAGTTGGTAGCACAAAACTCTGCCTTGGTGTCAACTACATAAACTATGATGTAATTTCATTTATAGGAGTAATTTGGTCCATTAAATAAATCCATCTACTTAATGTGTGTTAGTGAGAGAGAAAGCTGCTTGAGTTGTAAAAGCATCATGAGTGGTTCTTGGGATCCATTTAACAAAGCGAGTTCTGTAGAAACTCAGTTGGTTGAACCAGAACTCAGTGAAGTGAACAGTTGTTGTTGTTTTTTTTTTCACAAAGCGATTTTACTGAATTCTAAGCCAGAGGGTTCAATTGAGTTTCAGAAACTGAGGCAACTGATACTTGGAGTCTGTTACCATGGTAACTGACCCTATGAACTAAACCTGGTCTAGGAAAAGTTTTTAAAGTGAATCCAACCAACCCTGTTACATTTTATACTTGATCTTCAACTGTTTTAAAGTTCTTTTTTCATGTCAGCAGACTTTGACCTCAAACTACATATTTAAATTACGCATTAACTGTAATTTCTCCCTCGTCTGTTGCCTTTCCTTCATCGCTGCAGTTGTCTTACTGCAGAAAGTCACGTGACTGCTGTAAAATCTCTAATTCAATGAAGAGAGATTTCTTCCATTTATTAGTGTTGCCATGGTGAATCACGGTATCAGAGCTCCATTGATGATTTATTTTTATATACACAGTAACTCAGAGCCAACATACTCAGAGTTAACTGAACCAACTCTGAACACCTGATCTGAAACCAGAAACTCAGAGTTTTTTCACTTGGGGTTTGTTGAACCTCATTCCTGAACTGGACCCCCGGACTAGAAGGCAGATGCATAAGCTTGTTGTTGTTGTTGCTGTTGTTGTTTTTGATGTTGTTGTTCTGAGCCTTTCTAACATATTAGTTCAAAAACAGTCTGTTGCATAGTTGCAGCTCTGTTTTAAGACCCTCTGCTTATTCATTATCTGTTTTCTTAGGATGTGTTCATCCCATCACAGAGCCAGGAGACGCCACAACCGTTGCAGAAGAAGTTGGCATCGCTGCCTTCAGAAACACAGTCCCAGAACCGGGACTCGACTCCGCTCAAGTTGCCGTTGCAGCTCTCTGTAAACACGGAGACCGACAGCTCTCGTCAGACAGTCCTGGAGCAACTTGACGAGGACAGTCAGGCCACACAGATAGAGGAGCTGGAGGAGCCACCTGGCGTTGACACCAGCGACTCAGTGAAGTCACATCAAAGTCAGAAAAGTCAGAGTAACACTGTCTCCTCTGAGCCTCAAGCCGCCAGTGGCTCCAAAGCTTCTGTCTCCATTAAAACGTGTGCTGGAACTGAACCATCCAGTCTGTCGCAAAAATCTGATGCTCACAGAAAGACGGAAAGCTCTCTGAATGTAGAACATGTGAATGTGAAAGACATCAGTGATGGTAGAGCGGCAGTCTCCTGCTCTAACATGACTGTTCAGGAGACTCCTCTCAACATTACTCCCTGCACTTTACCGTCACAGTCGGAGATCTCTCAGACTTCTGTCATTGACGTGAAAAGCTCTGCAGGCTCAGGGAAGAGTCAGTCTGTGGAGTCGTCACATAACAGCCAGACAGACAAAGATGAATGTGAGCAGCACGAGGAGGTGCTGATGGAGGAGGAGACCTCAGGAGGAGCCTTGGGGATGGCCCTGGCCCTCTCCCAGAGCCAGCTGGTGTCTCCTGAACCCATGGAGGAAGAGCAGAGTGAAGACGCAGGTCAGGATAGTGTCATCATTGTAACTGACGGCGAGAAGGATTCCAAGGTCCTCCAGAAAGATGAGACGTCTCCGTCGCAGCCAAACGAAGTGCCAGTCTCCACTAACGGCGACAAGCCCCAGATTCTGGAGAAAGAGGTCCATATGGCCCCGGATGTGGCATCCCAGACTGAGAAGGAGGGACGTGAAGCAGACGTCCTCAGAGACAAGAGCCTGAGTGACAGCTCAGGAGGTTAGTTGTCATAATCAGGGATTTATCCACGAAGTGTTGTTACCGGATAAAAATTAGATCAGATAAAACAAAAGCATGCTGTCTTATCTACAGCAAGGACGCAGTTATTTTTATTAAACAATGTCACATTTATCACACATTTAGGATTTCTTTGGAACTGAAATGTGCTTTAAAAGTTGTGGTTGGTTATTAGCACTCTTGATTCTGAATCTGCAGCTTTTTTCTTCTGACAGAAATTTCCTTCCACTTCACGCTCCCTAAAGAAGGTGAGCTGATTGGTCCAGCTGTCGGCGCCACGCCGCCTCTCATCAGCCAGCTGAAGCAGACGCTCAGACACAGCACTCCCATTGGTTGGTTTGTCTACCACATATTCCTGTCAGATGTTAAGAATCTGAGAATACAGAGTTGTTGTTTTTTTTCATTTTTAAATGCAGAGATCAGTTCCTTCTCTGAAAAGGCAGACATCGTGGGTGACGTCTCTGCAGATGTGGTGATGGCCGGCGGTGACGTTGCGTCAGGGGAAATTGGCGAGGATGCCTCTGAAAGAGATGGTGGGAAGCTGAGTTTGAGGATGAAGCTGGTGACCCCCGTTGAAGAGGGCAGCTCGGAGCGCTTCAGTCTGCAGAGTACAAATGCTTCCTCTCAGTAACAACGAGACCGTTTCCACGGAAACAGTGCTTTCTCTTACCCGCTGTTTCATTTTTTTCCCTCAGAGCCAGCTCTATCAGAGGAGGATGGGTCTGTTGTCAAGGTTACCACCGTTTCCATGGCAGTAACCAGGTAACCATGCACTTTGACCCTGAATCTCTTTATTTAGGTAAACAAGTTTCTCACCACAGGATCATGTTGGATGATGAATTACAAGGTTTCATGGAATAAAAATGCCAAATATTTTATTGGGTTTGAGGGTTGTAGAAAAAACATTTTCCTTTTTTTTTTTTTTTTTTAATAATAAACTTCTACCTAGAACATTTCTTAGGAAATGTTTGATTCAGTTCTGACATATATAAGCTGACAGCTAAAAGTTGATCATTTTTGTCAAAAACATTTTTGTAAAATACTTTTTAACTAAATTTGTGATTTTAGGACTAAAAGTTACAATTTTCCAATTGTAATTTTATTTTAAAATGTTTATATTTTACAACAAATTATTTTTATTTAAAATTTTTTTGATAATTTGTGATTGTACTATAAAACATTTTGGTTGTTGGGGGGGAAGTCTCAGTCTTTTCAAATTTGAAATTTCAAGAGAAAATTTGATTTTTATAAATTTTTTAAATGTGATTTTTACAAGAAAAATAAAATTGTGGTTTTAGTATAAAAGTCCCAGTTTTATATTAAAAGGTGTAATTTGAATTATTTTATCTTTTTTTTTTAAAACCCTATCAAGGCCTTAAGGGCTTGGGTCATTTTGACCCAGGGTTGATGCATACGCAGAGACATACTCGGTTGGGGTTCAGGTTAGGACTTAAGGCCTTGTGAGAGGTTAAGGGAAAAAAAAGTGATTTTACAACAAAATTTGCTTTTTTACAAAAGAACTCATTTCCAATTATACAAGAAAAGGTTGTGATTTTAGAACAACTTCTTCAATTTCATAATAAAATATTGTGAAGTTTGGGATTTTCTCATAATTTGGGATTTTCTCAATTTTTAAAAATTTCCCAGAGTTGAGGAACTAGCGGGAAACCTGACAGCTAAACTGGTTGAGAGGAAAGAATAACCAGCCCTTTAATGATAACCATGGTGATGATGCGACCTGTTGACCCTTTAATGGTAACCGTGGTCATGATGCGGCCCCTTAACGTTAACTGCGGTGATGACTTGGCCCTTTAACGGTCATCATAGTAATGACATGGCTGTTTAATGGTAACCATGGTGATGAGGTGGCCCTTTGAAAAGACTTGTAGTTCCCTTTATTGATATTCTTTGTCGTCAGGTTTCGTTTTAACTGCTGGTACATGAAGTTATCAGTTTGCGCTCTTTGGAGGAAGTCTAAACTACTGATTTTTAACGTTGCAGCAGTCCCTCCGTGTTTACTCGGGTCAGGCAGGTGCACCGGCAGCAGGAGGCAGAGGACGGCCAACCTGCAACCAACACTACACCTGTCAAGTAAGGGACACATGCTGGTCTAATCCCACCTGCCTCTGCCAATCTGTAAACTACCATTTTCATCAAAAATACTTGAAAGAAAAACAATTTACTGTCAGCTAGAAGCATTTCTGGAAGAGCACCATGTTTTAGAGGTTTTTCAGCCGAATTGAAAAAAAAAAACAACTGTACAGCACTGAATTAGCTCTTTTAAAAGTTTGTAGAGATTTACTTTTAGTTACCAACTCTGGAAACTGTTAAACTTGTGCTTTTAGATTTAACTGCTGCTTCAGTGGACCATGACATTGTAATGTCTCACTTAGAAAAGTGGCTGAAAGATCATTTCTCTTCCTCCTCTACACCCATCTCTTGTGGAGTTCCACAATGCTCAGTATTAGGTCCTTTTCTTTGTTATTTTCTCCCACTTTCACAAACATGGTCTGCACTTGTGTGAACCTTTACATGACATAATGGTAATTTTGAAGAGATTTTTTCAAGATTTTTGTAAGATTTTTGCAATTCATGATTTTAGGACATAGAGTTGCAATTTAGCAAAATTTGTTATATTACAATAATAAAGTCTCATTCTTCAAAAATTTGTAGTTTTACAACAAAACATTGTTTTATTTTTAACAATAAAAGTCAAAGTTTTCTTAAATCTGTGATTTTACAAGAAAAAAATGCTATTTTAGGAGGTATAGTCTCAATTTTACAATAAAAGGTCTCTTTTTTTGTGATTGTAGAACAAAAGGTTGCTGATTTTGTGTCACATTTCTGATCTTATAAAAATATAGCAAATTTTCCTCAATCTTAAAAACAAGCAATTTTGTGAAATTTGATATTTTACAACATATTTTTCTCTTTTACAAAAAGCTGTGTTTTTCTAGGAAAAAACAATCAATCAACTAAATCCAGGAACTACCTGGAAATCTTCAGTGTAGCTAGTTGAGAAAGCAAAGAATAGCTGGCCCTTTAATTGTAACAATGGTGATGATGCAGCCCTTTAACAGTAGCCGTGGTGATGATGCGGTCCTTTAATGATAACCAGGGTGATGATGCGGCCCAGGATGAAATAGTTTGACACCTGGACATCTGGAATATAACAACTGCTCTGTCGTCGCTGTCAAGGTTCCTCACATCATTTCTTCCGTGTCATGTTTTTTCAGGGGTGACCTGTTTGCTTCACCACAGAGAAGTTCCCAGGCATCCTCACTGGGGTGCCTCCCCAGCAGCCAATCAGAACCTTCTCAGTGGGAATTGTCTGCAGCGCCGCAGGCGAGCCTCAAAGACGCTCTTGCCCCTCCAGCTTCAGGACCCCTTCCAGAGCAGCAGGCCCCCCCCAACAGGACGGACGTCAGGCAGAAGCTGGTTCCCCGGCCGACCCCCAACAACGCCGTCACCTCCACGCCGTCTAGCAAGGTCAGTCAGCTGACCCTGCGCGTGTACATCTGTCAGTCTTAACGAATGATTCTGATTTAACCATCTGTAATTGGAACCAATCTTATCTAATATTTCTTTAGCAGTTTTTCTTTAAAAAGTTAAAACTCTGGCTCTTGTGTGGTGTTGAGGTTCAGTCTGAAGACGTGTCCTGGTTGTTCGACATCTCTGTTGTCTTCATCTCAGCTACGGCAGCGAACGGTCTCCCAGCAGACGAGCTTCGATGTCCCCGGACCACGCTCACCCCCCGGCAGGGTATGGATGCCTAAGTCCTTACCAGAGATTACAAGTGTGTGACAGCAGATGTTGTTAACATATTTGGTTCTGTCTTGAAGGGCGAACCAGAGTCTCCATCGTTTAGACGAACCGCTGGCCCCGCCCACCGTAGACATGTACGCACCATTCAGGAGGTGCGGACCACCATCACACGGATCATCACGGATGTTTATTACGAGGACGGCAAGGAGGTGGACCGCAAGGTCACAGAGGTGACTTCCTGTTCCAGAAGGATCAAGTTATATATATGTATACATACATATATACATGTTTCAGGAACTTGGAGGATCAAGTTATAAGCAAAAATTTGTGGCAAAATTTTGCATTTTAATTTAATTTAAATTTACATTTTAATGACATAAAATTGTCAACTTCATAAAAACTTTGGCTGTAAAATCACAAATTTTTGGTGGTTTAAAAAACAAAACAAGAACAAATCTTTGTCCACATCTTTTTTTTAAAAACAAAACATCAAATTATGAGTTTTTAATAAATTGCAAAGTTTGTGAAACTTTAACTTGACCTTTTGTCATACTTTTCATTTTATACTAAAACTTTTTATTGTAAAATATTGACTTTCATAAAAAATACATATAGAATCACGAATTCATGTTTTTAAAAGACTAAAAAAAAGTAAAATTGAGGATTCAGCAATATCACAATTTTGTTTTAAAGTTAAATTTTGTCAAACGTTTAAAATAAAATTCCCAACTTTTTGTTGTAAATTATGACTTTTAGAATTGCATGTTTTAGTGTACAAATCGTAAAAACAAACACATTTTTTTAATGTTCAGTTGTGGTTTTTCTGTTTTGCTTTTTGTTTTTGTTTGTTTTTTTGACTTTTACAAAACTGTAACACTGTGAGAAGAGTGGTGAAAAAGGTGATGCAGCCATCATGAGCTGTCTTCTGTAAAACCTCAAGCCTCAGTACTAGGCCCTCTTTTTCTTCTTTATTCACTCCCACCAGGCCTGAGCAGCATGTTGTCTCATCTGTATATCTAACAGCTTCTTATCGTTCTCTCATATTTGTTGCTGGTTAAAGGAGAGCGAGGAGCCTGTGGTGGACTGTCAGGTCCTGGACAGTGACATTTCTCCGTGCCGTACGGGCAGCAGCTCGGTGACCTCTGGTGACCTTGGAGACATCAGCTCTCTGTCATCAAAAACATCCAGCCTTCACCACAGCTCTGGAGGGACCAGCAGCAGCACTGTCAGGCAAGACTTCGTCATGCCCCCCAGCAGAGGAGCCAGATCCCTGAGGTACTACCCTCCAGCTCCCCATTCAGACTCCCTCTGCTTCATCTGTCTGTAGAAGCTGCATGCTCCTTCACCTTCTTTGACCTTCTGACACTAGTTTCTCGGGAATTCTCTGATCCCTGCCTGCCTCAGTTGTACGTTGTCACAGACATCAGTCTGGGGGTTGCTTGTACATTTTTTGAGCCTTGTCCCCCAGATTGTTAGCTGTCCAACGTGACTGGCTCCATTCGTCCCCTCTGTGTGTCTGCAGCCCCAGGAGGGGAGGTGGGCATCAACAGAGGGGTCTCAGGGGTCACAGGGCGGGGGCAGTGGTGGGCAGAGGCTACAGCACCTTTGGGTCCAGGGCCTTCATCCCACTGACCCCCAGAGGAAGGGCTAGAAGGGGCCGGCCCCCGTCCCGCTCCTCCCTTTCCAGGTGAGTCCTGTCGGAGGCTCGACCCTGCAGACATGGCGGCACCTTCAGTAACACCTTTCCTCTCCTCACTAGTTTTCTCACTAACTTTCTCACGCATAAATAAAGCTAATAATCAGCTGCAGATTTGATTCATTTCTTCATGAATTTTCAACCCAAATGAGTAAAAACAAGTCTATATTTCATAGTTAAAGGATGTTTGTGCAACAAAACCCAAAAGAAGCTCAAAACCAAACATTTCAATACTTTGTCTGAATAAATTAAATAGTTTGGTTCGTTTTTAATCATTTTGTCTAAAATTGACTTATATGTTAAAAACTGATAGCCGCTGTCAAGTTGAGAGATATAGGTATTATCATTTTATTCTAATATGACCCACATAAACTATTACTGTATTTATCAGTTTAAACCAGTTACAGACTTGTTTAAACCAGTTACAGTCAAATTTAACCCAGTTACAGGTTAATTTAAGCAGTTACAGAACAGTTTAAATAAGTCACATACTAGTTACAAGCTAGTTTAAACTAATTACAAACCAGTTTAAACCAGTTACAGGCTAACAGTTACAGAACAGTTTTTTAATCAGTCACATACTAGTTTAAACTAGTTACAAACCAGTTTAAAGCGGTTTCAAGCCAGTTTAAAGGCATATCAAACTGGTTTAAACCAACTACAGACTGGTTTACAATAGTTAAAGATCGGTTTAAATTAGTCGCAGACATTTCTAAACCACTTACAAACCAGTTAAAGGCTAAAGAAGTCTAGAGGATATATAAAGCAGTTACAGGCTAGCTTAAGGGAGTTACATTAGTTTATATCAGCCAACGGACTAGTTTAAACCAGTTACAAGCCTTGTTGCAGACAAAACCAGTTACAGGCTAGTTCAAAAGAGTATGTCACTGGTTTAAACCAGTTACAGACTTGTTAGAAACCAGTTGAAAGCTAGTTTAAGCAGTTACAAACCACTTTAAACTCAGTGATATACCAATTTAAACCTGTTAGTTGGGCTAGTTTAATCCAGTTATAGGCTAGTTTAAACCAGCTACATGCCAGTTTAAAGGAGTTTAATACCAGTTGAAACCAGTTACAGGCTAGTGTAAGCTGTTACAGACTAGTTCAAAGGAGTTACAAACCAGTTAGGCTAGTTTAAAACAGCTACAGGCCAGTTCAGAGGAGTTACAATTCAGTTTAAACCAGTTACAGACTTGTTAGAAACCAATTCAAAGCAACTAAAAGCTAGTTTAAGCGGTTACCAGCCAGTATAAACCAGTTACAGTAAAGCTTGAGCAGCTACATACTTGTTTAAACCAGTATTTAAAGTAGTTACTCGAACACCTTCAGATTATCCTTCAGTTTTAGTGTAAAATAAACGTTTGAGCTGAATATTAATGTTCATCTGTAAATTGATGTAAATGACATCACAGGTGTCAGTTGTTAACAACCAGTTTTGATCCAAACATCCTGCAGGTAGGACGTTAATAAACATGTAACATGAAAGAAACACATTTGTGGAGCAGGAACCATGTCTTCTCTCTGTCAGGGGTGGCGGTGGCTCGCTGCAGAAGCTCGCCACTCACGGCCACCCGCAGTCGTCCTCGGAGGACGAGCCTTACACCCGGATGCTGCCACCACGCTTCCCCGTCAGCCCCACGGATCCAGAACTCCCCAGCCGCTCGGACTCCCTCAGGTCCTCGCCCGAGGTAGCGAGCTCGGCTGGGAGCAGCTTTGTCGGCTTGCGCGTGGTCGCCAAGTGGTCGTCCAATGGCTACTTCTACTCGGGTCGCATCATGAAAGATGCCGGGGACGGCAGATTCCGCCTCCGGTTCGATGACGGCTATGAGTGCGAGGTGGCAGGGAAGGACATCCTGCTGTGTGATCCGATCCCCCTGGAGACAGAGGTCACAGCTCTGCTGGAGGATGAGTACTTCAGCATCGGTGAGGAGGATGAAGGTTTCAGGTTTCAGATCCAGCTGGACTTCTGTGACTGAATCACTGCCTCTTCCACAGGAGTCGTAAAGGGACATAAAACGGAGGGCCATGAGCTGTTCTACAGCGTGGAGAAGGAGGGCCAGAGGCAGTGGTACAACAGGACGGCCGTCATCCTGTCCCTGGAGCAGGGCAACAAGCTGAGGGAGCAGCATAGTCTGGGCCCCTACGAGCCCACCACACCGCTGGCCAAGGCCTCCGACATCAGCCTGGGTAGGACACACTTCTGCACCTGTCACTGTCGATTCTGAATCTTTTTAACAATGAACGTTTGATGTTCTTCAGATAACTTGGTGGAGGGGAAGAGGAGGCGCAGGGGGACCCCCGGGGGTCCAAACACCCCCAACCGCAGCTCCTCCAGCAGCCCGAGGACCCCTGGCCCCTCCAGTAAGAGGAAGCTGGTGGTCCCTGAGGAAAGCCACACCCCTTCCAAGAGAGGACGCAGAAGGGGTGGAGCCAGAGCTGGTACGGGGACGCGTTCGCCAGGACCATGACTACCTCTGAGGAGGATTTTTGGGGGGGGGGCTTACTGGAGACTGCCTAAATGAATTAGTTTTTTAATTATAGTGAAACATTTTATTCATTTTAGGTTTTTGGCTTTATCTGTGGATGAACTGTGAGGCTCTCATAGCCTTTTTTTTATTAAATGTGTTTTAGAATGTTTGTTTTAGCAAAAATTACTTTTAATGTTTTTAGATTTTATGACTTGTCACATTTTTAAATTCACCTACTTGAAGAAGAGTTGATTTCAGTTTGTCAGAATTGTGTGGTTTTTGTTGAGGACAACTGAGACCTTTAGAGCTCCACGCGGCCTGCACATGTCGACTGCTGGTGGAGATGCCGCTGGCTGCTGCTGGTTGCCAGCGGCTGGTGGTGGTGATGCCACTGGCTGCTGCTGGTTGCCAGTGGCTGCTGCCGCCAGCTAGTGACAGCTGCTGCTGGTGGCCGCTGACGGCTGCTGGTGGATGCTGCCAGCTGCTGCTGAAACTGACCGGTAATGAATAAGACCCCATTGGTGCGTTGGTGTTGGTCCACAGGTGGAGGGAAGATGAGGTGTTTTTCATGGATTTGCTTGTTGAATTAGTTCCAGCTGTTCAGTTTCATGCTTAAGATCAGTTCAGCCATTTTAATTATTTTTTGTTTGTTTTTTTATTTGCACATGGATGCTCTTCTAGAAACTCAGATTCATTATAAAACATTTATTTGGCTGAACTCTCATCCATTCATCATTTTTTCTGTCCTCAGCTCAGCGGGTCGGGGTGTGCAACACGTCGGGCAGCGGTACCGACCTCCCGGGTCGGTCGTGTGACGTGGCGGAGACACATGGCCCGCTGCCCCAGAACTCCTCCCTGTTCATGGGCTTCGCCTTCATGCTGACGGCCTCGTCTGAGAGCGACCGGCTGACCAATAAGATCCTGAGCGATGATGAAGATGAGGAGGAGGAGGAAGGTGAGTCAGACAGTTTCACCTCCTCAGAGCAGTCCCAAAGGTTGGCACACAGTCTACCACAGCTGAAAGTTCATCAGTTTACCCAAAACACAAATAAATTAGTACTCATTTTTGACAACAGCTCCTCCTGCTGGATGGTTTGTAAAACTATGAACTTTTTTGTAAGGACATGATTATAAACACGATTAAATACAAAAAAATGGGTGATAAACACATTTTTCTTGGTCAGCCTCGGGACTAATGGATCCTTTCAGTGTGGGATCAGCTCATCGCCATGGTTAAGGCAGGACTAATCAGCAGTTTTTTTTTGTTTGTTTTTGCTTTCTGAGCAGATTACGTGCAGACTGGTCCGTACAACAAGGCATACACAGAGTCTCAGCTGCAGGCGGGAGGAGGTTTCATCCTGCCGGACTTCAATGAGGAGCAGGTATGGACCCAAAAAGACTTCTGAGACCAATTTGCATTAAGTAGCACTTCATATTAATAAACTCTTAACCTTCACTACAAGAGTTAGATCTTTTTTTTTTCATGCTGCTGCGTTTTAAGAAATGAATGAGCAACAATTACACTTCTCAACCAAAGAGGGGTGCTCAAGCACACAATCTACTTTTAATATCTTTAAATTAGAATTCCAGCTTCTTTCTGACTGGGAATGTTTATTCATTGGATGCCGTCTCCCCCTTCTCAGTGTAAAGCAGCCTATCAGAGCCTCCTCATCGCTGACCAACACTGCCGGACCAGGAAGTACCTACTGTGTCTGGCCAGCGGCGTGCCATGCGTGTCGCACATCTGGGTCCGAGACTGCTGCAAAGAGAACAAGCTGCTAAACTACCGGAACTACCTTCTGCCGGCCGGCATGGGACCCAATGATGCCATCGTAGAGTGGTAGGAGGGTGGGCTCAGATGTGAAAGCAGCAGTTCGACCCTGTTTGCATCTTTTAAATCCTCCTCCTGGTCTGCAGGCATCCTCGCTCCAGCCCCTTCAAAGCGCTGCGTGTCCTCCTGGTCTTTGAGAAACCAGCAGAGCTTTGGACCCAGCTGCTGTCCATGGGCGGAGCCGCTTTGGTCCGGCAGCTGCAGGCCGACAAGGAAGGCACTGGTACGGAGTACGTGACACCCCTCCAAAACAAAAAGTATAAATGATTTTATGAATGACCTCTTCTCTCCTTTAGCTGCAGACATTCCTGCTGGGAAGTATGATGTCGTGGTGACGGACCACACCTGTCAGTCATTGGTGGAGAAATCCATGACATCACAGGAAGTCCCGCTGGTGTCATCTGAGTGGCTCATCCAGAGTCTGATCTGCGGGGAGCGTCTTGGTTTCCAGGACAAGCCTCAGTATCGCCACGACTACTCGTCCTCCTAATCCAGATGTTTGTCTGTTGCATGCTCATGTACAGAACTCTGTCCGTTTTTATGGATAATAAATTGTGACCCTTGTTTCATTTTAATCCATTTAAGCTTTTATTTTTTTCTACAGACAGATAACAGAACATGCAATTTAACATTCAGTATTTACACTTTAGACCAGGGGTGTCCAACTCCAGGCCTCAAGGGCCGGTGTCCTGCCTGTCTTGCATGTTTGCCTGCCACAACCCACCTGATTCAAATGAATGGATCACCATCAGCTTGTCATCCAGGTCTGCACAAGTCTGTTAACGGCGTGTTCATTTGTATCAGGTGTGTTGTGGCAGGGAAACATGCAGGACAGCAGCCCTCAAGTCCTGGAGTTGGGCAACCCTGCTTTAGACATTAAATATTAAAGTCGCTACACAGCCTGAAAACCAGATGAAACGCGTTTTTGTCGAGTTAAAGCACTGCTTTTCCTCCAGTTAGAGTTTGTGTCTTTCTCCTCTTCTTAAACTCTGAAAAAAAGAGCATATTAGTTTAAAGAACATTCTAATACTTAGAGCCCCAGACAAACATCTAAAACAAAAGTTTACATTCTCAACTCTAATTACCAATACAAAATACTAATTTGAGGCCACAAAATAAAATTAAAGCCGTTCTTCAGATGTCCTGTCTGTTGCTGGGGAAATAGATTATTGATGAATTAATTCAAACTTGTCCTACCCGCCCAGTGTGCCTCCAGCTTGGGTGTAGTACTTGTTGTAGTCGAGTCGCAGCAGCAGCTGGGCCAGATCAGAGTTGATCTGATGGTTCCTCACGCTGGACAGGATCTTAAAGAGCAGGGAGGACTGTCGTCTGAAACCCTGGAGTTCAACAGCGTTCAGCATTAGAAAAGGTCCTTTCAGACTGAATTAAATAATAAAAGTCCCTGAGAGTCCACCTTAACCAGCAGGTCCAGCTGAGCGTTTCCTCTGTCGTCCAGCGAAGCAACGCTCTGGCTGACCAGAGAGCAGAAGCTCTGACACAAGTCCAGGATTTCATTCAAGCAGTGGAACACCTGCAGGACAGACGGGTCCATGAGGACTGGTTTTATCACAGAAAGTACAAAAATTAAAACTCTGGCAGCAGATTTACCGGTTTCAGCAGGATGAAGGACTGGGCCAGCAGGTTGCTGAGGAAATGGTCGTGGGCCAGACGGATGCTTTCAAAGTCTCTGGTGGAGTTGATCTGCTGCAGCAACTGAGAGAACTGAGACTCCAGAACGTCCACCTGGACACAAGATGAGACCAAAGATAATCTTTAAACTCTAAATAATAATTATAAACTAATTAGAACATATCCGGGGGGAAACGTTTGATTCACTTCTGACATCAGAAAGTGGAATAACCGAGGTGTAGAGAAGCTGGTTTATGACAAAAAGTCAGGATTTAGTCCATGTTTGCCAAAAGATTTTACAACTAAAAGTTGATCATTTTTGTCAAAATGTTTTTTTTGTTTGTTTGTTTTTTTTGTTTTGTTTTAATAACAAAATCTGTTATTTTAGGGACAAATTTGGGTTTTTTTGGATATTCACTTTTAGGACTGTTGTAATTTTAGGTCAAAATACAGTAAAAAGTTGATATCTTAAAAAAAATCTAATTTTAAGTTAAAAAGTAATAGTTCAGGCCATACCAGTTAGGTACGGCCTGAACTATTTGTTGTGAAAACTAAAAGAAAAGCCAACATCATTTTCTGTGGCTGTCTTAGTAACTGTTATGAGTGGAGCCAAGGTCACTACGTTTCTAAAATAATTCATCTGTAACGTAATATCTCCCTGACCACGTCACCTGTAAGTAGTACTGCAGGTTATCGATCAGGAATGCCATGTGGTTGCGGAGTCGCCACTTGATGGCGTCCATCTGGCTGGACTGGAGGTGTTTCCTCTGCATTTGGAGTGCCCAGCAGTGCTGCAGCTGCGACTGCACCCGGCGAACGCTGAGCAGGTACCTGAACACAACGTTGTACCTGAGAACGAATGGACAGACGTCATCACGTACACCAGAACTACGATGAGGACAAACCGCAATAGTGAGCCTCGTTGCTACATACTTCTCCAGGACGGCCGGCGTGAAGAGGATGTGCAGCGGCCACTGAACCTTGTAGGCGAGGCCGAGTGCCGCCCAGCCGGTGGGAGGAGCTTCACGGGGGGATGTGTCCTGAGGGGGCGTGGCTCCATCTCTGGATGCTGAAGCCTCTGAAAGACAATCGACCATAAAAGTTGAAATTATGCAAAATTTCTGATCGTAACACAAAATATCTTGGTTATTTAAAAAAAGAAAAGAAAAAAAAAAGCCTTGAATTTACAAAATTGAAAATTTTAGGAACTTTTTTTTTAAATAAATAAACATTTCCCCACATAGACATCCATGGATGAGGTGCCCCTGAGCAAGGCACCTGAAACCCCCACCTGCTCTCCTGCTTTAACCCAGATGGGTTAAATGCAGAGAAAGAATTTCCCCACGGGGATAAATAATAGTATCCAAAATATATACATATACACACATACATTTATATATACACAAGAAATATTTGTATTTGACAAAAGCTTCAGTTTTATGATAGAAGTCGCAAAATATTGTGACATTTGTGATTATACAAGAAAAAGTCTTGGTTGTCGGAAAGAAAAGTGTAGAAATACAAACTTTTACAAGATTAACATTTTTAAAAAAATTTTAATTTCTGTTTAAAAAAATGTTATTTTAATACAAAAGTCTCCGTTTTATGATATTTTGCCATTTTACAACAGAATCTGATCTTTTTTGAAAAGTCAGTTTTTCATGAATAAAGATGCAATACCGTGAAGTTTATCATTTTACAACACTTCACTTTTTTATTTATGGGAAAAAAATATGTGATGATGTGGAATTCAACATTTTACCTAAAAAATGGCATTAATTAAAATTTGTGATTATACGAGAAAAATTTACGATTTTAGTACAAGTCTAATACAAAAGTCTCAATTTCATGATATTTCACCATTTTATGAAAGAATTAGGTTTTCACAAAATATGTTTTTTTCATTTTGTGATTATTCGAGACAAATTTGCAATTTTAGTACAAAAGTGACAAAATTTTGAGTTTTGTTTGTTTGCTTTTTGTTTTGTTTTTTCTTTTCCATTTTACAACTGAGTCCAGGGACAAGCAGGAAATCTGACAACATAGCTGGTTTTAGAAAATAAAGAATAAACGTTCCTCGTGATGATGTGGCCCCTTAACAGTAACCATGATGATGATGCGGTCCTCTATCAGTAACCATGGTGATGATGTGGCCCACGACGAAACAGTTTGATATATCGCAGTTCTAATGGAAAGTAGTTACAGTCAGAGGTAATTTAGATTTGGACCATGTAGATGAGCAGAGAGTAATAGAAGTATAAATAGGTTCCTCTAAATCAGTGCTGAAGTAAGGATCAGACCTTTACTGTCTTTGCCTTGGTAGTCCACGGTGAGGTGCAGCAGGGGCAGGAGGATGTCATCATCCAGCAGCACCTTGTGAGCTGCCTGCTGGAACGCCACGTTCACATCTGTGTTCAACCATGATGACAGTTTAAAGACTTGTAACAAACATTAAGAACTAAGGTTGGTCAGCAGCTGCGCAGATCTGTCAGATACCTACCATGCTCGGTGACGGTGGTTGGAGGAGCCTTGAGCATGTGCTGAGCGAGGTCAATAAAGACCTGGTAGAGCTCCCCACGACCCAACAAGTAGAAGTCTTTAATGATCTGGAGAGATTAACAGATGTAATTATAGCTCTATTCTTTCCTGTGATTTTAATGTTGTGCTCTTTGTTGTTTTATTTATTTTATCGTGTTTTATACTGTAAAGTGTCCTTGAGTGACCTGAAAGGCGCTACAAATAAAATGTATTGTTGTTGTTATTATTATTATTATGATTATCATTATTATAATTATTATTATTATCATTATCGTTTTTTTTATGTGACCATTTTTCCATCCAGGGCTCTCTAAAGACACCATTTAACCATTTAAGAAAAATAAAACAGTTCTGCGGTTTCAGCTACAGGTTGTAGCTACAGGTTGTAGCGTGCTGCCTAACATCCTTTGTTTTGGTGGTATAGCTTGTATTTCTGCACGTTTTGGGATAAAAATACGCTGCACCCTCACTACACTGTGTGCAGTGTGTTCCTAAGTGTTCCTTTTTACTAAGACAAAGTTCAACAAAAATAATCCAATGATTTAAATGGTGATACAAGCAGATAAAAACTCCGTTCTTTCCATTGTTTTGACTGACAGAGACGGATGTTTTGTCCAACCTGATGTTCTGCCCCGGTTGTAGCAACAGAGAATGATTTTTCTGGTTGGTCAGTCAGGGACCAATCAGAAGGCTGAAAAAGGGTCAATTCATTGATAAAATGTCAAATTCAAAAATACTTTTCAGTCATTGCAGTAGTCGTCATGATTCACGTCTCTTCACAGATTCATTGTAGATGGCGGTGGTGTGTGGTTGCTGTATAACTGGGAAGAAGGTGGAAAAATAGCTTTCTGTTCGTAAAAACGTTAAAGAGCACCATTTTCTGTTCACAGAGCTCCAGCCAAAATGCAAAGCGCTCCATCGATGAGCTGACCGATAAGCTGATCTCTTTCATTCGGAATAAGATGTGCTCTGCAAAGACGATGATGACAAACCAGGAGAAAACCGCCATCGCTCTGGCTGCGCAGCTGCAGCTGCAGCTGGAGGAGGAGATCGCCAACTTGAGGAAAAGAAGCACCGACTTGGAGAAGCTGTCTCACACCAACGATCCCATTCATTTCATTCAGGTGGAATCTTTGTATTCGCGTTACTTTCTCTTTCACATTGTGGAAAAATCAGAAAATGATGTGTTAAACATGCTGCAGGCTTTGTAGATGTGATGTTTCTAAAACCCCAACGAACCTACGACACGAAAGGGATCTTTTTCTTTTGGAAAAAGAGATTATTTTTGTAGATATAATACGTACACTGTCGTCTTTTTCTTGTTTTATTGAGTATTTTGTGGTCCTGACTCACTTCCGTCCAGACCTTCCAGACTCTCTCCACCCCATGCGACTCCCCAGACCTGCCGCCCGGCGCAGTGGCTCGTCCTCGTCGTTCGGTGGACGCGGTGATCGACTCTGTTCGTGAGCTGAAAACGAATGTAGAAGACCTCCTAAACAGCGCGTGGCCCAAGATCTCTGCTAGTGGTGTGTGTGTGTGTGTGTGTGTGTGTGTGTGTGTGTGTGTGTGTGTGTGTGTGTGTGTGTGTGTGTGTGTGTGTGTGAGGGGGGAATCATCCAGTTGTGGCTCTTCTTCTGTGGTGTCATTCAAGCTGCGTGGTATTTATTCTGATTTTTATTTTGCCAGTGTCCGCTCTAGAAGTCATACTGCCGCCGGTGCCGAAGACCAGAGAAGAGTTTTTACGCCGTGAGTAAAACATTTAAAACCCTGCAGCTCCGTTCAGGATGAATTGAACAAGGGCTGGAAATGTAGGCCAATGTTGAGAAGGTTTGTTCCATCTGAAGTTGAGACCAGAATTTACAAACATTCCCATTGAAACAGAGATGAGATGACTGTCAGGTTAATTTAATCAACCCACTAACACTTCAAGAAACACAATCTGAAGCTTTAATATAAGTTAAGATAAACCTGTTATATTTCAAATGTATGTTCATGTTTAAAACGCAGGGTTTCTGCATTTTGTGAAAATAACAGTCCATAATGTCATTTATATAATATTTATGTTGCTCCTCGTATACATAAGCTATAAGCTACACCTGGTCAGCACCAATTCATACATATTTCCAATAGTTTTTTTATTTTTTTATATCCTATTTAATTGAATTGTGCAACCCTAACAGCAGACAGCCAAAGGTAATAACTGACTTGTATCCCTGCTCTCTTTTTCACACAGATTGCCGAGTCCTAACACTGGATAGAAACTCCGCCTACACATATCTGTCCATTTCTGAGGAAGACAGACGGGTGTCGAGTTCATCCATAGGTTTGCGCTACTCCAGTCACTCAGACAGGTTTACGACTCTGTATCAGGTGCTGTGCAGGGAGGGCCTGTCAGAGCGATGCTACTGGGAAGTCGCGTGGAGCGGCGGTACTTGGGAGGTGGCTGTGGCCTACAAAGACATCAGCAGGGCATCAAGTGACGCAGCGTTTGGAAAAAACGACAAATCCTGGAGTTTGCAATGCTCGCCCAAAGGTTATACTTTTAGGCACCACCTAAAAACCGCGAGCGTGTCCGGGCCTCAATCCTCTAAGATCGGAGTGTATCTGGACTATGTAGCGGGCACGCTGTCGTTCTACAGCGTCTCTGACCAGACCATGACTCTGCTGCACAGAGAAGAAACCAGCTTCACTCAGCCCGTCTATCCGGGTTTTGGGCTGATTAGCATTCCTGCATACAGTCAGTTTTACGCAGAGTTGATGAAGTTATGGTGATGAGTCATGTTGGTCTGGTTTTATTTAAAAATCCTCTGCTGATTCGCTGAAGATCCCATCTTCATGCTCTCCTTTACTAGACAGAACAACAGAATCAAGTTCATTTGTTGTTTTGTTACCATAAAGTGACTGTTGTGAGCTTCCACAAATTTGAATGTGGTTTTGATAGTTGTTCAATTGAAAAACAAAATAGAATTGAGAATAAAGGACTTAACTGTCTCTGGAGAAAGTTGATGTCAGCTGTCAGTTTTGTTGCTCTGTGCTTGATAACAGTTTGACTACACAAATGAAAAGCTGTGCAAAGAAATCCAGAGTTACCGATGACGAATTTACATTTGCTTAGATGTGGGTCTGATCTATCAGGCTAATATCTGGGTGCAGCTGGAGATCAGATGCATTAAATGAATAAATTAGATGTTTTAATGCCTGAAACCCTGAGAGGACTAAAACCACTGACTGAAACAGAAAAGAGAACAAGATGCTGGTGTGTGCAGTATGGTGATGCAACGCTTGTGTGGTGTGTGTATGTAAATGAATGTGGTGGTTTGTGTTGCAATTAGGGGGCAGATAGAAGACAAACATACCAACAAAATGCATAGACGGAAATGGAAAAATAGAAACAAAAAGAGTGAAACACTTTGTGTTCAGTTCTGTGTACACACGTGCAAACCTTATCAATATACACTCATTCACACATACTCATAAATGTATATCTGCACATGTGAACAAGACGGCTGCAGGAAAACGATTTCATTTAAATTCTCTGCTTGCAAAAGGAGGAAATCATGTCGGACCTGCTTGGTAACTAATCTCAGCTTCTATTTGACCATGAAGCTCCATCAATGCGATTCTTCACTGTTTCCCTGCTGCCTTTAAAACGGCGGTGGTGAGGCCCCTTCTGAAGAAAAGCAATTTAGATACAGCTGTTTTTAACA
>JBAMYA010000018.1:833571-863199 GCA_037176975.1 Arrhamphus sclerolepis
ATAGACAACGTTGATTCTATTAAATGATTCAGGACAGTCTGGAACTAAGATAGGACAGATGCTCAGTGTCCAAAGGAATCCCCCAGCAGGAGGTGGTGTAAGAGACTACAGAGTTAAAGGCTTTATCAAAAAGGAAGGTCTTAACTCTAGACTTCCATGTAGAGAGGGAGTCTGCCTCCTGGACTGAGGTTGGGAGTTGATTCCATAATAGCGGAGCCTGACAGCTGAAGGCTCTTCCACCCTTTCTAGACCTACAGACTCTTGGAACAGCAAGTAAACCTGCATTCAGGGAGCAGATTGTTCTACTAGAACAGTAAGGAACTATGAGATTTTCACATGGAGCTGACACTGTACACCTCCTAAACAGATGTTCACCTCTCAGCAGATACTTTTCAGCTTTTTCTTGCCTGTTGACGTGTTTAGACTTTTAATTGGAAGCTCAAACTGAGGTCCAATTGTGCTGAGCAAAAATGAAAATATCATGTCTGCTCACTTGCAGTAAATTTTAAAATGTTTGTTTCTACTAGAGATGTTCCAATACCTTTTTCTTTTCTGATACATGTGATATTGAGTACAAGTCTGAACTCAGCACCACATTTTGAGAAAAAAGTCTGCCGTTAGAGTTTCAAATGTCAGCTGTAAAACTCATGGTCAGGGCTCCTCTTAGCATGAAACACAGTTTCAGAGACATATTTCCAACCCAAACGGGCTCCAATCATTTAAACCAACATTTCCAGAACCAGCAGACATCGGTCATCAAGGACAATGAATTCTAGAATTTTGTCAGTTATTGGTGGTGCTCTGGATTTCTTTGGAAAGTTCATTTCAGAAACAGGTTTCTGATTGTTGCTGCATTATTAATCAACTGTAGCATAAAAAAAAAAAGTGGCTATAGACATGTCTGGGGCAGTGATTATATATTGTTGTAAAAAGTGACTTAAACAAGTTTCTGATATTTTGATATTCATAATTGTTTGATGGTAACAGTGTTTCACAACTATTTTCTGTTCCACCCCCCTCAGGGCCCCCCACAACCATAAATGGTATCATTGTCTATGAAGTTGTTACTATAAACATCTCTGCATAACACTGTATCCTTATTAACATTAAAGAAAACAAAATATAATACATAAGAAATATAGATCAAACAAAGAATAACTTTATTAACATTGTATTTTAGTCTGTATTAGAAAAGATTTAAAGTGCTTGTAGTAGTACTGCAACTCTCTATACTACTACTACTGTATTTAAAGTGCATCAATTTGCCTGAAATTAAAAAAAAAATCCTTATTGAAACTATAAACATTTTTTGACCAACTTGAATTGATTCTGAAAAATAAAATTAAATAAAATCAATAAACAAATTCAAATTGATCAGCAGCATTAACTACTCAAGTAAAGTACAGATCCTCAAAACTCCAACCAACTCAACCTCAGTACCAATGTCATTGGTTGCATTACATCTAACACCACCAGATCAGCAAAGAATAAGTCAAACCAGGATCAACAAAAGATGTAGCGGCAGTGTCAGCAGCTTGGCATCCATCCTGGTTGCTCTTGTTTTGGCCTGTTGCTATTGGTTTTGTATGTTCTGTACAGGTGGAAACCCATGGAAATGGTGGAAACCCATTTTTACTTGTTTAGAGTCATCTTAATGTTATCCAGGTTTAAAGGGGATTGATCTGAAAACCAAATCTTCCTCTGGTCCACTTTTTATAGGCTGATGTATATACACATTTTTTTCCCATTGTTAAATACTTGAGATTTATTTGAGAGCCTTAGATTAATCTGTTAATTTGATGCAGCAGCTGACTCAGAGGTTGGTTTTTTTAATTTTATTTAAACAAAAGGACGAGTGGAAAATTTACTGTGAATCAAAATAAAAGAATCAAAGCTCTCATTTAGAGAATGCCTCGGATGTTCTGGGAAGGTTGTATTTGCACTGGTGTTTACTGGGACCAGACCGGGCCTGTCACTGTTCAGGTGCTGAGTCATACAGCTGAAAAGATTTTCTTTCTCACATCGTGGCTATCAGCTCACTCAGTCCACATTAAAGAGTGACACAGTGACGTCGTCAGGTGGGAACATGTTGTTGTTGAACTGAAGGACAAAACATGCAAGAACCAACTTGCAGATGTTTCAAATGTGTTCTTTGTGGATTTTTAAAAGCCAAGTGGGCCAATGACACGGGCGGGTTTTCAGCATTCAGGCTAAAGTCTGGCGATCGCAGTTTCCCATGAAGATTCTGAAGTGACATGAGGTCAGCAGACCCCATCAGATTCAAATACAGCTACAGCAGATGTGTCAATCATCCTGGGCCACATTGTCACCGTGGTTACCATTAAAAGGATGGTTCGTTATTTTCTCAACTCACTTTGCACTTTTCATGTTTTCAGATTTTCTGGACTTGGTCATTAAAAAAAGAAAAGAAATGTGACAAAACTTTTATCATAAAATTGTGGCTTTTGCACTAAAATTACTATTTTTTCTTATTATCATGAGTTGACAAAACCATATATATGTGTATATCTATATATCTATATATCTATATATACACATGAAATTGAGACTTTTGTACTAAAATCACAATTTTTTATAATTGCAGAAAAAGTTGACTTTTTTTAAAAGGCAAATATGTAGTCAAACAGTGAATTTTGCAATATGTTATGAATTGTTTTCATTAAAAATAGTTTTTGTAAAAATTTCAGCTTTCACAAAAATTATGAACTTTGTCATAAAATTCAAGCTTTTGAACTAAAATCACATTTTTTCTTGCAAAATCACAAACTAAAAAAGACTTTTTGTAAAAGAAAAATTTAGTCATGCAAATTTTAGAAGAGACTTTTTTTCCTTTTTAAAACTAAGACTTTTTATTGTGTAGTCACAATTTTGACATTTTGACCTAAAATTAAAAAAAAAATGTTGAAAAATACGAATGTATTGCAACAATTTGTCATAAAAATACAGCAGTTGTAAATGAAATTTCTATAGGTTCAGCTTTTTGTCCACAAGTCACAAATTGTTGTTATAAAAACAAGTAAATTTACTCAGCAATGTTCTAGTTAGTTTGTGATCGTCATTAAAAGCTCTCATGGACCAGATAAGACAAAGTCACGGGCCGGATGTGGCCCTTGGGCCTTGAGTTCGACACACATGAGGTACACTGTTAAGTTGAGATCAAATATGAAACAAAAGAAAAGTTTCAATTGGGGAAAAAGTCAAACAAAATTAAAAGCACATTCTTGGATAGCTGCACATGGTAAAAAAAAATACCAGAACTTCAAAAATACAAAAGTTTTTGGACCCTTCTTTTCACAGCTGATGGATTGAAATAATTTGAAACACATTTGTTTTGCTGTCCTGTGTCCTCTGTCCTGCCTGCAGCAGTAAAGCTTGATGTAAACTAGCAGGTCTTCTGGTGCATCATCTTTCACTGTCAGTTTCTGCTTCTTAACTCAAGCACACTTCCTTCACCACATCTGCACACATCTGTCCTCCAGCTGCCATCTGTGTCACTTACCCTCCTCTGACAGTGTGGTGAGGAAAAGCACAGGAAGGTGTTTTTGGGGGGTTTTCTTTTCAGGCAAGGCTTCACTTTCAGATCTATTTATAGAGCACAGATTTGTCAGACTTGTGAAAATAATCTTGTGGCGTTTGAGGAAAATAAAAGCTACTACTCTGGACGCGGTGTCGAACTCGAGGCCTGTGGACCAAATCCGACCTGCCACTTCATCTTATCTGATCTGTGAGAGCGTTTAAAGACAATCATAAACTTCTAACTAGAACATTTCAGAGGAAACATTTAATTCAGCTCTGATATCAAAACGTGGAATAACTGAGGTGGAGAGCAGCTGGTTTATGTCAAAAAAGTCAAATCAACTTTTTTGTCAGAACCTCCATATGTAGAGGACATACAGAGAATTGAAATGGTGTTTCCCTCATCCTTTGTGCAAACAAAGGATGAACTTGTATATAAAACGTATATACAAGTTAAAAGATATCTTAAAAAAAAAAAGTCAGAATTTAGTAAAATGTTTTACAATTAAAAGTTGATTACTTTTTCTTATTGATAATTTGAATTTAGGAAGAAAAACAATTTTACAACAGTTTTTAAGACAATTTTATCTCAAAATGTTGTAAAAAGATATGTAATTTTTAGTTAAAGAGCCACAATTTTGCAACATTTATGATTGTGCTCTCCATCCTGGCATTTGTCCTGCAGTCCAACCCTCCAACCACCACATATTTAGATTTTCTTAGACCAGATATTTGGATATTTTTGTCCCTCTCCTCTCTCTGTCCTTCATCCTCTCTGTCTTGTCTCCCTCTTCATGTCTTCCTTTACCCAGCTGGCTATCAGCAGGAGGTTCCGTCCTATAACCAGATCCAGGTCTTGCTCAAGGTTTCTTCCCAAGAGTTTTTTCTTGTCACTTTCAGGCTTTGCCATGTGCTCAGGGGTCATGCTTTGGATTTCTCTGAAAAACTAGAAACAACTTTGTTGTAAATAGATACCATATAAATAAAACTGAATTGAATTGTACAATAAAAAAGTCTTGGTTGCTGAAAAAGTTTGCAGTTTTACATGGCTGATTTTAAATTTTTGTGCCACATTTGTGCAACTTTGGCCTGAGATGGGTGACATGGTGCAGTGTGAATCTGGCCTTGTACGACTTCAGTAAATAGACGGATGTTTCCATGAATGAAGAATCTATTGCGCTTTAAAAATAGTTTTTGTGGCCTTAAACCAAGCATTTTATCTGCATATATCCGTACAGGTCATCCTCTAAACCTTCTGTTCTGTTCACTGCTACTGACCTGTCAAACCAGACATAGTCAATCTGAAAAATGTCTTCCAGTGGTTCAGATTTGCAGGGGACTGTGACATCACAGACTGAGATCAGGGTAACTTGCTGTATTTTCTGTACTTTTCAAATGGTTAGAGCAAATTTTGTTTCAATAGAAGCAGATGCTCCAGAAGAGGACTTCATGTCAAACCCACTGAGATGAGCAAAAATGTAAAGACGTGATTAGAAAGGAAGCATTATTTTTAAGCTGCACCCACATACATTTAGCTTTTATTTTTAGCATCTAAACTTTGTCATTGATCTTTTATTTAACCTTCCATCACCTCCCACACTGGCTGTTTGGAGTTATTTTGTGACAGAATATATGTCGTGTCTGAAGTGTGTCATTTTCGTGGGTTTCTTGGTGCCAGATGTAAAAATACTGCTGCAGGATGGCGTTTAAATGCGACTGTTAACGAGGAAATAAAAATCTTCAGGTGTGCTAGTTTGGCTTCATGACATGCTACAACACCTATTTTATACCTGATTTAGTTATTACTTATTTTTGCTTTATATCTAAATTCAAATGAGGAGTTTCTTTGTTGTTACAGCGGTTTCCATGGTGACAGCAGAATGACTGACATCTTTTTCTGGAGATGCACTTTATAGTCATTTGGAGTATTAATGGTATGTTGTTGTTGTTTTTTTAATTTGGCTTTGTTTATTTTTGTTCCTGCAGTTGTGTGGGGCTGTCATAGATCAGATACTTCACCTCTCACTGATATTTTAGCTGACAACTCTAAACTTGTTTTTAAAGTATCTAGTCGCTGAAGAATGATCAGAATTGACCCTGAAACAACAGACACGCATACCTCAACGGTGAAGTTATCGGCCTTGACATGACGGTGAAGCAACTGCAGTTCCCTTTCTGAACTCTGAATAATTATTCGACACTAAAATTTGGCAGCTCACAGTGCAACGTTGTGACTAAACGGTTTTTAAAGGCATTATGAGTAAGTGCAAAACTATTTGGAACCTTCATGTTCAGGTTTCCAGGTGTGATCTTTGTCTTAACCTTCATCGATGGTTGTGAACCGCAGGTCCTGGCCAGAGACTGTTAACTGGACCAGTGTTTCCTCAAGGATTTTTTTTCAGCAGTGGTGGCAGGCTCTCTGGGGAACTGTGGCGGCGTAAACGACACTTGACTTCAGATTTTACTTTTACAACCTGTTTATTGAATGGCCAGTTGAAAATGACTTTTTAAAGGCTGGGTGTAAAAAATAAAAATAAGACAATTGAATAAATATTGCCATGACTGAATGTTAGCACCGGACCCAATTAACTTAAGCTATCGATATGTTTCGTAACGTTAGCTGGCCGTTAATAGTTTACGAATGTCTGTTTAACCCTTTTACACACATAGTAATAACAGTCCACCTGGTCCTTATTCTCTTTTTTGATCAATAGATTCTCTTTTAAATTCATTCTTTTGCCCATTTTTTTCAGGATAAATTCAGCTTTAGAAATCTCTCTAGAAATGATCATTTTTATATGTTATATATTCTTTAAACTGTGTGAAATAACATAAAAATGAAGAAAAAAAAAACTAAACTGAAGTTTCAGCAAGTTTTGTCTTTATAAACACTATAGATGACCAGATTCAAAGCTTTTGAGATGACAAAAACTAAATTTCAACTATATTACAACAACACAAGTAGTTTTGTTTGCCTGAACCTTTTTGATTTCACTTAAACTGCTTGATAAAAGACTAGAAATGACCAGGCATTTTTATCAGGAATGATATTTCACTTCACTCTGAAAATATTATATAGCAAGAAGACCTCTAAAAACTGTGAAAACACTACTAAAAACCTCTACATTCACTATTTGCATTCTCCTCTCATTCTCCTTTCTTGGTGCTACATAACACAGCGCAGGCATCGCTGTTACGACCATAATGTGCCGTATGTCAGTGCAAAGCTGAGTTTCTTAGTTTTCAGAATCCATTGGAAATACGTCGATAGTGTAAACAGTTGAAGAGTTACAGTAATTTGAAAACTGTCTGTATTCCTGACGCCAGCAACATCTCTGGTTGTTAAATCTATCGTGAGTTTTCTTAAGGTAATAAGTCTACCTTTTCTCCGGTACATCGCTGCCCTATTTTCCAAGAGGACACTTCTCTGATGCTCTGACCTGGTGCTTGACGTGATTTCACTTTCAAGGCCGCGCTCTCACGAGTAAATAATGTCGTATTAACATCCCACCCCCCCAAAAAGAGTAGATACTGGGTAAGACAGTATCTGTAGTTTACTTTAGTACTCGAGAGTACCTGACTCAGTGCTGTGAAGGTGGAGACATACAGCTGTGATGTATTTGCGACAATTTGAAAAAAATTGTGGGTCACCGCTCCTAAATGAATGTAGAGGAAACACTGCAAGTCATATGTTTAATTCTGTTACGGAGTTGGACATTTTAACATGCAGGTCAATGAGGTTGCTGATAAAAAAGGCTGAATTCATTTTTGTCTGCAGCTCAACCCTCCTCTAATTCTGGTACCCCCATAACTTTCTCATGTCCCATGAGTAAGTAAACGTGAGCTTCGAAGTCTTGACATCTGGTCAATTTCAGATGTAAAAAAGAAATGACAGGACAAAACAAGACTTACTTTCATCCCGCACATTAATTTTAGGTAAAATGTACACCTCACATAGCCTCACACAGTCGGGGAAAACACGAAATACAGATTAAACTGCAGAAGTTAAATTCCCAACAGCAAAACTTCACAACATTGAAGTCATCTTCTGGTTTCCACCCAGTTTAATAAAGAGTCAGCTAAACCTGTGACATATGGAAGCAATTCTGTGCCATAATTCAAATTAAAATGCCTTAACAGAAATGCTTTTTCATTTTCAGAATATAGCAGCATTATTTGACTTATAAATAAAATGAATAATTAATTCAAACTGCATTTACATTTTCTTCTTCAAGACTGCTCATTTTGTAACTTAATTCAAATGATAAAGAAAAAGATGTTTAAGATTTAATTTTCAAAAAAATGCCCGAGCAAATAGGTACTGATTTCAATTTGAAATGTCAAATTTGAAAATTAAAATGTATTAGCAGGAAGGCCTATTTCATTCTAAGGTCATAGTTCCATTATTTGACTCATAAATAAAATGAATAAGAAATTATTCAAACTGCTTTTTAATTTTCTTCTTCATCCCACTCATTTTATGATGCTGAAGTAATTGCTTTCAAGTTTGACACATTATAAAATATATTATGACTATCTTCTGAAAACGAAAAAGCATTTGTTTTAATGCATTTTATTTTGAATTATGGTACAGATTTGCTTCCATAGTGATAGGATCGTCCCTGAAAGCTCTGTGTGGCTTTGGAACATGTTGCAGCTTTATTAGCTTTTTAAAATTATCATTATTATTATTCAGTTTTATTCATATAGCATCTATTTACAACAACGTTCTCTCTAGTTCTTCAGAGAAACCCAGAACATGACCCCTGAGCACATGGCAGGGCCTGACAGTGGCAAGAAAAATCTCCCCCTTGGGAAGAAACCTTGAGCAGCACCTGGATCAGTTATGGGGGGGACGCTCCTGCTGATAGCCAGCTGGGTAAAGGAAGACATGAAGAGGGAGACAGGACAGAGAGAAGAGAGGGACAAAAATATCCCGTATGAAAATATATAAATATGTGGTGGTCAGAGGGTCGGACTGCAGGTCCAGCTCTCTGGTAAAGTTAGCCAGAAGAAGGTTGGTTGCCGCTTTATCTCCATTTCTTTAACTGTGACCTGATAGCCAAAGTTTCAACTTCAATCGCCTCCCTGACGGTGATGTGCAACATCTTCACATTTGAATCTTCCCAGAAGAAGACATTTGTATAAACAGAACGTGATAATCCTTCACAATAAACATAGAGATAATCCGTGTTTTATCTGCAGTTAAAGCTTACAATCGTCCCTCTTCGCTTTGTGCTAACAGTCTAAACATTGAGAAGAGGAGTTTCCACATTGAGGATGATAGCTGAGGAGAGTTTAAGACTTAAGATTTAAAGATTTAAACTGAGGTGCTTTGTTTTCCTCCCTCACACCCTTTTCTGTGGACCAGCCCAGTTCCTCCTGAAGCTCTGGCTATTTGGCTGTAATTTCCTGTTTTTTCTGTGTGTTTCTTTTTTTTTCTTTCTTTTCAAAGTTTCCTAACTCCGGTGTGTGTTGCAGCTCAGTATTATGTAACACCAGGTTCCATCATGGTGTTGTCACAAGAGGAACAATGGTGTGATGTGTTAAAATGCCCTGGAGGCAGCATAACTGATCCTGACCTCACCGGCTCCCTCAAACGTTGTTTTCATGTTTCAAGTCTTTGCAGATCTGAAATCCCACATCCATGAAAGTGATATTTATAGTTTCAAAGTTTCCTAACATAAATCTTCAGGCTTTCAACAGATTTTCGGTGCATTTTGGCGCCCTTTTAAGCAGAATGGTGTGTCGGAATAAATGTCATATTTGCAGAAACTCCATGCCCCGGCAGTAAAGTGAAGGTTACTGTTGCCATTGTCAACATTGGAAATGCCATAACTGATGTCATATCTGACATCACATTTCTGGTGTTCTTAGCTGCTGGTGTTTTAACCTTAAGAGTTTGAGTGAAACCGTGATGATCTGTTGGAGGAACTTTTATTCCTGACGTCATCAAACAATAATTAAAATTATATTGATCAGTGGAAATAAGCTGTTTCTAAATCAGACACACCATCACAATAAAATAAAATATCTGGCTGTTAATGCAGAGGTGTCAAAATATTTCATCCTGGACCACATCGTCACCATGGTTACTGTTAAAGGGACGGTTAATCTTTATTTTCTCAACCAGCTGTGTTGTCAGATTTCCTGCTAGTTCCTTGTAAAAAAGAAAATAAAAAAATTTATATATGTATGTATGTATGTATGTGTATATATATATATATATATATATATATATATATATATGTATGTGTATAAGTGAATTTTTGTAGCAAAATCACACATTTCAACTTTTAGAATAAAATTAAGGCTTTTGCACTAAAATCACAAATTTTTGTAAAATTCCACAATATCACACTTTATTTTCATACAAGAAGTGAATTTTTGTCATAAATATTTAGCAAAAATCACAATCTTTATAAAATGAACACTTTTCTACTATTTTTTTCTTGTAAAATCACAAATTGAAGAAAATGTTTTTGTAAAAAAAAAAAGATAAATGAGTTTTGCTGTAAAATTTCTCTCTACATCAAGACTACATCCAGCAACCCAGACTTTTTATCATACAATCACAAATGTCACAAAATTTTGAGCTATATCTGTGTGCAGATCGATTTTTTTTTTTCTAAAAACTTAAAAGTTTTTAGAAAAAAAATTCTGATTTTTTTTTTTAATCAGAAAATATCAACTTTTTGCAGTATTTTGACATAAAATTACAACAGTTGTAAAATTGTAAATTTTCTATCATTTAAACTTTATGAACGTTTTTTAAACGCTCTCATGGACTAGATTAGATGAAGTGACGGGCCGGATGTGGCCCACAGGCCTCCAGTTTGACATGTTTTTTTATTTTTATTTTCTAAAAAGTGTCCGCTACAGTCGACCAGTTCTCCCAGTTAAACCCAGTCAGTTCCATGCCTCCTGGCTTCAGCTGCTTCTGAGGTCAGTTGGTGCAGATTCCAGTGTTGCAGTAAAGCATGTAATGGACTCCCCCCCCCACCCCGTCATTTACCTCCTGGTTTTCTTCCATCAGTCCCTCTGTGCTGGTTTAGACTCAGACTGGGATTTCCTCTAATTTCAGGCGAAAGTTAAAAAACACGAACAACAACCAAAAATGAAAAGAAAAGGGCACAGGGAGGGTCTGCATCTATCTATACCTTCATTGTGCTGCTGATTAACATTTCCAGCTATTCAGCAGTACTCAGAGCTTCCGTCCTTTTTATTTTCAGGCTTACATGGACGCAGAAATGTCTTTCCAGTGCCAGAGGCACTAACCCGGACACCAACAACAGCACCTCTGTTATCTAAAATTACATAACTTCTGACCTTGTAAAGCGTATCATTCCTGGTCATTAAGTTTATTTGCATGTATTTCAGGAGGTTTCCCAGCTTCAGCTGTCTGGTCTCTTTGGTTTGAGCTGTGTGACGTGTCTGCTGATAAACAGAGAAAGCAGAACGTCCTCCTGTGTTTTTGTTCAAGTTCTTCCAGCTATAAAGGACATATTTATCTCCCCGAGCTGACGCACTCTCCTGATGGTTTAAATGAAAAGTCTGGGACTTATTTTGTCAGAATACTGCAGAGAGATGTTGTGAGTTTACATGTTTTCTGGTAGGAAGTGGTTTTACAGGATGTCCAGCTCCACCACCTCCTACCACTTCAGGCTCAGATGCAAATATAAATTTGGACACAAGTCCCTCTTAATAACCCTTAAAGGATGCTGTGAAAGAACATAAAGTTCATTACTCAGAATCAACTGAGATGCCAACCTGCCAAAACCTGATTGTCTTATTCTTTAAAAATTCAGATAGATGGATAAATGGACGGATAGATGGATAATATAGGACACTCCTGACTTTTCTCTCATGCAGCTTTAATTTCACCAATAACTGCAGGAATTTTGCATTTGTGCTCTTCTTTATTCATAAAACCATTTCTTCTGTCAGTCAGGAGTCTGTACAGCCCGTGTGGCGTTTAGGAGACCTCAGAAATCTATAAATGCACCACCTGCTGTTAGCCTGTGGGAAACGCTGCAGTGAAGAGTGCCCGCTGCAGCGTTTTTGTTTTCAGTTCGATAATTACGAGGAAGAAAATAAAAGCGTGTTTATTTCTGAAAGTGAAGTGCCGCCAGCCATGCGGCTGCTGGTTGAATGACGTTTTCACATCTGTCTTTGTGTAACATGGAGGAAAACATGTCAGTCTGCACATGAACCGCTGTGCTAAACACAATGGAAGCCTAACTGCAGATGTAAACCTGGTTTAGTTTCATCACTGAGACGATGACTCACACTTTTTTCTGTTCTTGGCTTTTAATGTGTACTTTATTTCATCCTTTTTTCAGCCATATCATTGATGATACATGCAAGGTTGTGTATTTTTGAATGTTCTTTTTTTTTTTTCTTTTTTAAGACTATTGTAAACAACATGGACTAAGATACTCACATTAAAGACCCTACACACAAAAATGTACACATTGAAATCTATTAAAATCACTGTTTATGGTAAAAATGATGTCATCAGGAAGTGAGTCCCTCAGAACACAAACTTAAAGCTCCAAATGATGTGGAGAAACGAGAAGGGGCATGTTTATACTTGCAGGATCAAGAAATAGTGATCTGAATTTATTCCTATGATAACAAAAATGTGTTTCAGGATCTTTAACATGAGTGTTTGACACTGAAAAAAAGAAATTTGAAAATGCATATAAATAAATGTTAATCTTTCAAATATATCAGGCTGCAATAAATCAGACAACAACTTGTAAATTTAAGAATTAAACATTTAGTATTTAGACTGATTTTGGACTGATGTTGGTTTAAATAATGGGAAAAAAAAGTTTGAAAAACAGTTTGTTTTATAGTATTTTTATAGCTCGTTTTTGTTCCAATTCACATTTATCTGTGAATGGACTTTAAGTTAACTGAAGGTGCATCAGAGCAGTAAGTTTCATCGTCTCTGCAGCTCTGAAGCTGCTCCTTTAGGGGGAAAGTGATGCATCGGAGCCGTTCGACCATAAAGCGTTTATTATCTGGCTTTTATTAAACATTAACTATCGGAGGAGGAGTGTCTGCGGCTTGGAGGGCAAACCTGGGAAACTAGATGCTTTATGTCTGCTGGTTATTAAAGTCGTTTCCACAGTAGCTGACAGTGGTGTTCCTGAGACTTCTGGCGAGGAGTCAGGACGTCTTCCTGGACGGTGACAGCGGACTTCTTCCTATGAGGATGACCTGTGAACTCTGGTGGACTTCAGCTTCCTGAACGCATCCAGGATCTGGGATGAGTTTCCTTTTTAAAAATCCATCTGTTTATTCTCTGATGACCTGGAGGTTTAACGTCCTGCTCCAAGTCCAGAAAAGGAAAATGGAAGAAAATGAAAAATGCTCCGTATTACAACTCTGCAGCATTTTTTAAACAGTCTGGATCCTCCTCTATAAAAACATACAAGTGTCCAACACAAAAATGAATTAAACGTTATTTTTCCCTTTTTTCTCTCTCCCTTTTCCCCCTCTACACACCAAAACAGGGTGTTTGAAACACAGAACAAGGTCCCGCCTCCCTCCAACAAAAAGAAGAGAAAAACACAAAATAAAATAAAGAAAACCATTTAAAAAATATATAATAAACAAATAAACATAAAAATGAAATCAATACATTTTAAAAAGGCAAATAAAATAATAAAGTATAGTTAAAATAAAATAAAAATATTTTGGAAAATAAATAACTTTAAAAAGTAAGAAAAAATAAGCAAACAAAATAAATACATTGAAAAAAGATAACAAAATAACTATTATTCTATCCTAAAAAATATAATAAAAATGAACTTAAAAACAAAAGAAATAAATACCTTTTAAAAAGCTAATAAAATAAAGATAAAAACAAATAAGTATACATACAGAAAACTAAAATATATAAAGGGAGGTGAAATTATGGAGTTGTGTATGTGCTCGCTGTAAAAAAAAAAAAAATAATTGTTAATGTATCCAGTCACTTTGGTCTTTGCTTATATAATAATTGGTTGTTGAACCTCTTAACCTAATCAAATTATTTTTAAATCTCATAAACTCATTAGAATGTAAAGAATGCATCAGATGTTGTAACTGTGACATTTTAAAATTTCCTGAAAATATTCATGTTCATTTCGACTTTTGACCTTGTGTGTTTGTCTTTCTCTTAACTGTTGCACTGAATCTGTATGATCATGAAATTGAACTACATTATGTGTTAAAGTATCAAATTCTTCATGAAGGTTCGTGTCAGAAAAACCTCCCTACTTGCATAAAGGAAGGTGATTTGAATTATTGTTCCACAACTCTGCAGCTCATAAACATTGTGATCTGACTGTATGGTGGCGTCGACCTTCAGATAGTTTCAGTCTCTGTCATTTTTGTAATCACACAGTTGAAACTGTCGCATTTGTGTGTTGATGTTTTTCTGGGTTTTTAAGTCTGACGGTCTTAATGTGACATTTGTCCTGGCTGTCTCTGCTGCCGCTGATGAGATCCTGAAATCCTGCTCAGCTCTGCGGGTTTAGAGAAGGGCGTGTCTGTGTTTTCTAGCCTGGAAGGGCGTGTGAATCCCTGATGAAAGAGCCTTTACTGAGCAGCCTTTATGGAGCCTTTCACAGCTCCAGAGCCGACTGAAAGTGGGGGCTTGTTCCTGACCAGGAGGCTCTACGGGTCGGTCACCTCGGCCTCAAAGACGGGCCTGTCTGAGGGCCGCCGTGTCACCACTTCCTGTGAGGGAAGTTGTTTCAGCTGAAGGTTGACTGGCCTGTGCTCCACAAAGAGTGGGTGTGCATGTTTCTGTACAGACCAAGTGTCTTAACAAGAATTTAAATGTTGTGAAAAGCTCTGAAACTGAGCCTCTGTGTCAGATTTTTGTTACTTTCTGAGTCCAAGCTGAATGTTTGTTCTGATTTCTCTGGAAATGTCTTCTGATGGACACAAATCTATAACATGCAGCTCACTGAATAATGACTGAAAGTCCAGGTTAAGCACCTTCTCGAAAGTAGACTTGAACAGTTGATAAAATTAAAGAATGATGCTTCATGTTTTCAATAATTCAAAGAAAAAATGGTGACTGAAGGAGGTTCAGGACTGCTGCTCCTAATACGATCAGACCTGATTAGCACCAGGGCTGGCTAACTAGCTGAGACCATCATTTAGATCAGCGTCGTCAAACTCATGTCCACTGAGGGCCACATCAGCATCATGGAGGCCCTCAAAGGGCCAGTTGTGACTTAAAACTGATTTTGATGGTTAAAAATGATTGGGGAAATCTTAATTTTTTTTATTTAAAATTATGACTTGTCATGAATGTCGTTATGCCATGAATTGCAAATTTTGTATCTCAGCTTTCATAATTTATGGAAATCATGACTTTATATCCTAAAAAGACTTGTTTTTTGTAAAATTGAAGATTTTGAAATATCAGAACTTTTCTATAAAAAGTAAATTTGTGTAAATTATTTTTTGAATAAAATTCACAACTTTTGCTTGTAAATCGTGACTTTTGTAGAGTTGCATGTTTTGATAGGAAAAAAAGTTTAACTTTTTTATATAAAATTGTGACTTTTCATCTTAATGTTGCAGTTTTTTGTTGTAAAATATTGACTTTGGCATTTTTCCGTGAAAACGACTTTTTAATCAAAGCAGTGTAGAAAAGTAGAACCGGAGGAGGTTCAGTCCTGAGACGTACCTGTAGTCTGAGAAAACATTCACATTGTTTGCATTCACAACCTGCTGCGTTGTGAGCGTTTCTGTCTTCTGTACAATGCAAGCAGTTAACGTGTAATACTGGAGGTCTCCACTTGGGGGCAGAATAGATAGCCAGGGTGGACGGACGTCAGACCCAGCTCTTTTACTGTAGGCCATATTGGCGGTTGCCTAGGGCACCATCTGCTGGAGGGGGCGCTGCTGAGGGACCTCCAAAACGAACAAAAAAAGAAGCGCCAAGTTATCAGTGTTCATCTCAGGTCGCGGCTACATTTGAGACGTCAACAAGAAATCATATACATTTGTCATCGTGAAAAGGCCATCCAAGCCCTCAGGTGCAGCTATTAGAAAGAGGAGGGAAAAATGAGGAGGAGGAGAAGAAAAAGGGGTCCTGGTATAGAAGTATGTTGTGTTTTCTGACATTAAAACATTATTTTCTCAAGCAGCTATGTTGTCAGATTTCCTGATAGTTTCTGGACTTGGATGTAAAAAAAAAAAAAAAAAAAAAAAAATAGAATTTTTGTCATAAAATTTCACAAAAACTGTGACCTTTATCAGAAAATTGAGTTTGTCACCAAAATCCAAATGTTTTTCTTATAAAATCACAAATTTAAAAAGGAAAATATAATAAAAGTGCAAAATGGTATGAAGCTTTTGCAAAATTTTGAACCAAAATTGCAAAAATAGTAGAATTGCAAACTCAGTATAATTTTGACTTTTTGTCAGAATTATTCACATTTATTAAAAACAACAGGTTTTGACAAAAATGTGTAACTTTTTGTGGTAAAATATTTTGCTGTTAAATCCTGACTTTCTGACATAAACCAGCTTCTCTCCACCTCAATTATTCAACGTTTTCATGTCAGAACTGAATCAAACAAGCAGTCGCATTGAACTCTGGTCTTCAATCGCTCCCACGGACGGTCTTCCTGAAGAAGGAAAGCAATCTTTTAATCTATTCGGATACAGTCAACCTCAGCTGTTTCCAGATAAAGACTGTAGTTTCAGAGGAGTGGGAGTGTTTTCTCCTAAGCTCAGGATAAACTCCAACTATTATCTGACGACCTGATTCAGAGCAGACTAAACTGGAAACGGGTTTACATAGAGCCTGCAGTCCAGCTATACATTCTTACTCATTTAGCTTCTTGACTTGGAAGGAATTTCTTATAATTTAAAGACAGACATGTGACTAATGGACTGGAAGTGAAGCAACAAAGTGAAATGTCTTTAATGGAAAAACATTTGCCTGAACGATAATGGTAAAGAAATCTATTAGTGATGGAAGTGATGGAAACATTAATGTGGTCTGACAGCTTACGGTCATGTGAAAATACTTCCTCTTATCAGGACAGAAGGAATCAGATGGTCTTACAATCAAGAAAATACGACCTCAGATGAACCATGCGTGACGTTTTATAATCTTATTTATTTAACCAAGCGTTTGAATAATTCCCACACGCTTTTACTGCTTTTATGAGAAAGATCAAGGGGTGAAGTTGCAGCCAGGTGCTTCTACTCACCTCTATTTAAAAAAAAAAAAAAAAAAAAAAAAAAAAGTTTTTAACACAACGCCAGGGAGGACAGACATCAGCACTGATCTTGGAGAATGTCATTGTGGAAGGGGTTTGGAGAAATGTTTTCATTCTTTTCACGAGTCAACGTCCAAGTTGAGTTCAGCTCCAGGACAGAGCGTGGAGCAAAGAAGCCAGGAAGTCCTGGAAATGGGACACTCAGTAAATTTGCACTTATTCTTTTCTGTTTTTTAAATCTCAACTTTTTTTTTGGCTCTTGTGGCCTTTATTAATGGACAGGAGAGACAGGAAGGCAGGGCAGAGAGAACAGGGGAGACATGCAGCAAAGGCTCATGGGCGGGAGTTGAACTTGAACTGCTGCAGAGGGACTGAGCCTCTGTACATGGACCACTAGGCTATGCAGCAGCTCAAATCTCAACCTTTTTTTAAGGATGTAAAAGTTTGCTGCAAAATAGACAATTTTGCAAGATTGACATTTTCTCTTTTTTTGGCATAAAATATTGACTTTTGCCAATTCAGATTTATTTATGTATTATATATATTTTTTTAATATATATAGAATTATGACTTTAATGCATAAATTGCAAAATTTGTTTAACTTTAGCTGATTTTGCAAAATCGTGACCTTTTAACTTGGGGAAAAAAAACTAAAACATTTTGTTGTAAAACATCAACTTTCACAAAATTAAAGCTTAAAAGATTTGACCTCATAACTTTGTCATAAGAGTAATTTTTCGTCATTTCTTTGAATGAAAACCCCAACTTTTTGTTGTAAATCGTTCCAGCTTTTCAGCACAGTGGTGGAGGTGTGATGATTGGGGCTGCTTTTGCAGTGTGGGAACATTACAGGCGAAGCTGACCGATGATTTCTCTGCAAAACCAAACACACCTGCACATCTAAAACAGAAATGCTTAAAAGTAAAGTTCCCACACCTCAACCTGATTTAAGTGCTAAAGAAAGCGCCAACCTTTGTAACCTCGACGTGTTTTTAAATAACGGAGGGCCTAAATTCCTCCACAATAATGTGATGATGTCATACACAAAATTCCCTTTAGCAGCAGGTTTTTACTGCTGAAGTGGATCTAAAAGCTGTTAAATCATGTTTTTCAACACAATACTTCTGCTTTCTGACTTCCTCTCTGTTAAGTAATATATAACAGTGCAATATGTTTTATGTTCTGTCTAAGGTTGGTTGTATTTACCCAGTCTCTATACTTAAAACCTGAACTGAAAGGTTTTAGCTAAAAGAGCATGAGCTGGG
This sequence comes from Arrhamphus sclerolepis, assembly GCA_037176975.1. Taxonomy (NCBI): domain Eukaryota; kingdom Metazoa; phylum Chordata; class Actinopteri; order Beloniformes; family Hemiramphidae; genus Arrhamphus; species Arrhamphus sclerolepis. The sequence goes on from JBAMYA010000018.1 coordinate 851,618, forward strand.
TCTGTCCCAGCATGAGCCGGGTCTGTCCCAGTCTGTCCCAGCATGAGCCGGGTCTGTCCCAGCATGAGCCGAGTCTGTCCCAGTATGAGCCGAGTCTGTCCCAGTCTGTCCCAGTGTGTCCCAGTATGAGCCGAGTCTGTTCCAGTCTGTCCCAGTATGATTCAGCACTTGGTGTGAATCCATAAAACACACGTCAAAGTAATGAAATGTCCCGCACCAGGAAATTCTTTGAACTCTGACGGCGCCTCTGGCGAAGTTATGTTGTTGTTTCTCTGAACGACAAAGTCAAGAAGAAATGCTGCTTTTGATGTCAGAAACCTGATTTACTGATTTATAGTTTTACTGATTTGTAGACTTACTGATTTACGTTTTACTGCTGAACCTTCCTGAGTGGTTCAGGTTCAGATCTGAGCCGAAGCTTCATTAAAAGTCTCATTAATTAGTAGACATATTTCTCAAATAATGATGCTGTAATTTGGAGCACATGAATCAGCGTTGCAGTGTTACGGTAGCTCCAGTTTCAGTGTCCTCTTTAATGGCTCGTCTTTGTCTCCCTGCAGATGGATGGAGGCCTGCCTGGACGAGGAGTTGCCCCCAACGACGGAGCTGGAGGAGGGGCTGAGGAACGGCGTCTATCTGGCCAAACTGGGAAACTTCTTTGCGCCACACACGGTTTCCCTGAAGAAGATCTACGACCGCGAGCAGACGCGCTACAAGGTGGACACTTTACCTACTGGGACATGACAAGTCCAGTTTAGATCAGAGTTGGACCAGGTTCGCCTGCTAGGACATGAGGACAAATCCAGTTTAGATTAGAGTTGGACCAGGAATGTTTACAACATTGAGACTGAAATTATAATCTTAAAATAAATCTAAATGTCAGCTTCATAATCATCTGGTGTTTAGTCCAAATTCAAGATAATTCTGGCAACTAAACAGGTCTAACTGTACTAAACTGGTCTTAATACTGGACTAAAGTGATCTCCACTGAACTAAACTGGCTGTCAGTGCTAATTCAAGCTTATTCCTGAATGTAAACTGCTCTGAACTGGACTAAACCTGTCTACACTGGTCTAAAGTAGACTACACTGGTCTAAACTGGACTAAACTGATCTGGCTGAGTCCTAATTCAAGCTAATTTCTACATGTGAACTGGACTAAACTGGTCTAAGCAGAGGCCTGTATCATAAAGCGAGATCTTGCTTTAGCGAGGTAACTTCAGGGTTAACTCTGGGTTTTCTGTATCACGAAACTGGGTAATTGCTTATCGAGGTACATCACCAGGGTAACATATGTTGAACGACTAACCTGCTCCGGTAAGCAGGGTAACTTTCAGGTGTCTCAGACGTCGGCAAGATTAATAAGTTTTATCGGCAAGACGTCTCATGGAGAAGTGTGGGGATCCGAATAGATTAATAGTTTAATGTGAACAAATCAAACATGACTTGTACTTGTGATGCCCTGAGGATTTTTTTAAAGAGCGTTAGGTTTTTTTTTTGTCAGTGTCATAAAAACAAAAAAAAAACTTTAATCTTATCCTTCTGTGCATCAAAAATATCAAACACAGTATAGCCATACTTTAGATGAAACACCTTGAATTTTTAATTTTATTATTGATTTGCTAATGACAGTTTTCTTGAAGCAGAACTGAGAAAAAAGTGGTCCACTCATACCCTGATGATGGTTTTTTAAAGTCGTGGTAATTTAGAGTCAACATACTCAGAGTTAAGTGAACTGACTCTGAGCGCCTGATCTGAAACCAGAAACTCAGAGTTTCTTGAATTTGAGTTTGTAGAACCTCCTTTCTGAAAGCAGAGTTAAGTTTTCCTGAGTTACTCAGACCTATCCGGTTCAGCTTACTCGAACAAACTCCAATCAGGGTAATAGGTATCATTACAGTGTTTATCAACTTGGGAACTTAACCCAGAGTTATCTTATCAATACTTGTGAATGCTCACATTTAAAGGCAGGTTCTGAAGTAACAGACCAATCACAATCATGAATGCCATGAGAATCATAGAAGGGAAAGAGCGTGCGCCGTCCTTCACAACTGAGTGACACTGACTCATACCAGTAAAATACGAAGAGGAAAAAGACAACCTACGCAAGAAATCTAACACTGTTGCTGCTGCCAGAAGGAGGCAAAATGCATAACGGGCAGCGTAAATGCAAAAGTTACACAGACATCTGATACTCATCACAGCCATGAATCCCGTGAAATCAATGAGTTGTGCTAATGAATAGAATGTATGACAATTAGTCATTAAGTCATCTTCCCCAGATGCAATCCCTTGGGGGTGTCAAAAATAAACATAAAAACATCATTACATCCCGTAAGTTGGTCTTTCAAATATAACGTCAGGCTGGAATAAAGCTTGAAGCCTTGGCCACTATTAAATCATCTCCATATTCCAAGTTAGTGGCCTGAAAATGGATAGATACTTTATTCATTCCAATGAGAAGTTCACAAAGAATAAAATGGAATGAATAAAATCCATCCAGATTTTGAGCTGTGGTAGAAAGTAGTGGGTCGACACTTGTAAACTTGCAAGATGTAAGTGCAGGGGGTGAATCTAACCCGCTACTTTCTGTTTGACAGACTGTTGCTCAGCCGTTGAAGTTAAAGACTCTAGCTATTGACATGCTACTGAAACATTAACTGATGGTATAACATCTTTTACATCTTGCTGATGTCTGAAAGATGTATGTATGTGTGCTGTCCACTGACTGTATATAATAATATAATGCTGTCGGAGAGCACTTCGTTTTCCACTAAAAGCTGATTGGCCAGTGGGTGGAGCTTTATATAGGATTGGTTCAATCCTGAGAGTTACTCTGCTATGGAGCAGGTTAGCCATTCAGCGTATGTTACCTCGTTGATGTACCTGGATAAGCGATTACCAAGTTTCGTGATACAGAAAACCCAGGGTTAACCCTGAAGTTACCTCGCTAAAGCAAAATCTAGCTTTGTGATACAGACTCTTGACTATCGCCAGTATTTTTGAATATTTTTTCTTAGCTGTTTATATGCAGCTCATGTATTAAACTATGTTGGAGAAGAAAAAAAAAACATACAGAAAAAGTGTAATTCCTGATAGCTAGTCGTAATTTAGGGCATACTGCTCCTTGCAGGTAAAAAAGGTACAAAACAAAAAACATACAAAAATAAATGATGATAAATGATGATGAATTTTTTGTGATGCCTCTTAAAAATCACATTAAATCAGAGTTTTAAGCACAAGGGAGTCCACAGAAACAATGTAATAAACACAAACATAAATAAGAAATGAACATAATATAGGGATGGGAATTAAATTGTTACACTGGTTTGAAAGTTCTTCAGAAAAGAAGCAGTCTTTGTAAACTTCACACCAGAAATGAAGTGGCAAATGTTCTTAAAACAGTGGACACAATGACGTGACAAAAGCTTGACAGCTGCAGAATGACTCACTCAGGCTGGTGATCTTCAGAAACAGAAACACTTGAAAGATTTTTTTTGTTTTCTTTTTCTTTTTGCAGAACAACTTTAATAACAATAGACTTTAATGAGAATAATGCATTTTATAAAAAGAACTGGACAAAGGTCCTACCATAATAATCTTGGGTCCTACCATGGTGATGGAAGTTTGATCTTACCATGGTAATGGATGTTGGGTCCTCCCGTGGTGATGTTGAGTCCTACAATGGTGATATTGTCTCCTACCATGGTGATGGATGTTGGGTTCTACCATGGTAATGAATGTCAGGTCCTACCATGGCGATGTCAGGTCCTACCATGGTGATGTTGGGTCGTACCATATTGTTGGGTCCTATCATGACGATGTTGGGTACTACCATGATTTTTTTTGTCCTACTATGATGATGTGTTCTTGCAGTGGGAACATATGACAATTATAGTAAGTGTGATGAATTACAGCTCAACAGTCTCAGCATAATTACATATTTCTAATAGTTTCCATGTTTAATCTTGCAGCATTGGAGCCACACAGAGATTGAGAAGATCCTGGATGATGATGACTGAGAGCATAAATGAAAGATTCGGGGATTCTGTATGAAATGTTTTGCTAAAATTCCACCTGCTCCCCTCCTCAGAAATAAAACAAAAATGAATAAGAATACAAAGAGACAAGACACTAAAGAATGAGATGTTTAAAAGCAGTGAGAGGATGTGCACATGCAGACTCTCTGAACTCCACAACTTGTTTCCATGGAGACCAAGTGAACAACAGTCCTTGTTCAGATCAATTGTTCTTCCCGTGGAAACCAGATGGAAATAGACCTTTTTTTTATCTAAGGCAAAAAGCAGAAAAAAAAACCTTTTCGGTGTTGGAAACAAGGTGGTTTGTTCACATGCGATAATTCCTTTAATCCTGGATTGACAAACTCTGTTTCATCCTGAGTCATATCATCACCATGGCAAATATTAAAGGGACAGTTATTCTTAACTTTCTTAAGCAGCTATGTTGTCAGATTTCTCACTAATTCCTGGACTGTGCCATAAAATAAATAAATAAATAAACATCATAAAATCTCAAATTTGACAAAATTTGTGGGGTTTTTTGCAGTAAAATTGCAAATTTTTCAGAATCAAAACTCTTTTTTTTTTAAATTTTCAACAACCAAGCCTTTTTATAGTTAAAAAGTACAATTATGTTGGAAATTTTTGAAATATTGGCATTTTTTGTTTCTTTATGAAAGTACATTTTACAAAAATTAAAAGTTTTGACAAAAACATAGAAACTTTTAGTTGTAAAATCTTATTGTCTATTAAATCCTGACTTTCTGACACAAACCAGCTGCTCTCCACCTCAGTTATTATACTTTTTGATGACAGAACTGAACCAAAACATTTCCTCAGAAATGCTCAGAAAGTTTATGATCGTCTAAATGCTCTCATGGACCAGATAAAATGAAGTGGCAGGCCAGATTTGGTCCACATCTTTCCTGTGGGCAATTAAGAGTCATCAGTTAACGTAACATACATGTTTTTGGACTGTAGGAGGAAGCTGGAGTATCCGGAGAAAACCCATGCAAACATGAGAAGCATGCAAACTCCACACCTGTGGTGACTTGAACCGGGAACCTTCTTCCTGTGATGCAACAGTGTTAACCACCAAGTTGCCAGCATTAATTGTACTGATTTCAAAATCATCTACCCTATATGATGCGAAATTATTCTTTGATGGATCTACATTAGCAGGTCCTACAATGGTGGTGTTGGGTCCTACTATAGTAATGTTGGTTCCTACCATGGTGATGTTGGTTCCTAGCAGCATCACAGCTGGTATGCTCATTGACAAACAAGATGAAATGAAATGAAAAATACTTTATTTATCCCAGAAGGGAAAAGATGTCAATGATCTTTGTGCTAAATAAATAAATGGTTGTGATTTTTTTTCTTTTTTACTGCTTAGTCCCTCTAATGAGACATTGGGTCCTTTTTTTCTCTCTTTTTCTGCACCACAGAGGAATGTCTCAGGTCTAAAACGACTGGAAGTTCTACTCCTCCACCTCCTCCTATCACGGGAAAACATTTTCACACTCGTCACCTTCATCTGTCATTGTTCTCTGACTCAGTTTCACTTCATTTTCACATTTCCTTATGAATCCCTGCAGCTCCTGTTTAACAGATGGATTTTATTAGCAACATTTAAACAGGTATGTTATCAGCGAGTGTGTCTCACAGTTCGCTGCAAACAGAGCATCAGCATCTGAGGCCAGTAGAAATGTAAATATGGTTCCAGAGGTGGCAGGTTGGTCAGACCTCTTCTGTTCACCTTGCAGCTTTTTTAAGTTTCCCTCTAATGAGGTCGGGATTTGACTGACGGCATCCATTAACGCCCTGAAAAATAGCCTTGAATTGGAAATTGCATTTAATCTTGGCTGTTTGGTTTAATGTGTTGTGAAACTTGAAGCCCTGACACAGATGCATTATTATGAAACTCCTGTAGAAACTAAATGGAAATAAATTGTGGCTCCCCCAGTGCTTCATTATCGTTGTCCTTCCATTGTCTGGTAATGACATCAGGGTGTGTATTTGGATATGCTGGACAGTCTTGTGTGTGTGTGTTTGTTTTCTTCTTTGTGGACAGAAAAAACAGATTTTCTAAATCAAATGCAAATTTAATCTCCATCCATCCATTTTCTACAGCACAGTTCTGGTTTCAGAGTCAGGGGTGCTGGAGCCTTTCCCAGTGAGTGCAGGATGAAAGGTTACGAGCAGGGACGTCTTATAATTTATATCAAGGAGTCTAGACGGAAACAAAAACCAGCATGGTTTATGAATGCTGCATTCTGGGAAGGTGGTCCATTTACATAATCAGGACGAGCACTCTGAAGCCCAAGAATACATCCTGAGGATTTTATCTCTGTACTTGCCTACTGAGTTTAGGACTTTGAGCTGCTGAGACATCTTAGTCTCTTGTTCTGTTATTCTTCATCTTTTGCACATCAATAGATGGATTTATTTCATAAATCAAGCAAACATCTCTTCAGTGTCTTCATTCACAGTAATTGTTGACTTTAATCTAATGAAGGCAATGTTTGAGAATAAGAATTTTCAGTCTAAATTCCAGGTTTACATGTTTAAGTGCACCCTCATGGTGATGTCATCTTTCATTGTCAATTGTCATTTCGGGTCGCCTACCTACCAAAGCCTCTCGTAGTGTGTGGAGCGGAGGTGGTGCTGTCCTGCTACTTTACAGCATCTGTTGGACCTCTGTTGGCAGGGTCTGCTACTTCTCGTCCTTGTGAAGCGCCTTCGACATCATCTAGGTCCGATGACTCAGCTTCCCACAGCTGAATCAACCTTTTATGAGCAGCTCTCTCTAACATAAATGGTGGATCCCTTTGGACCACTGGGTTTCTTCTTTTGGGAGCGACAAACTCTTTTGCAATGCCCACTTTGAATGCAATGTGTTAGATCCCAGTAAACATACCTTAGCACAGTTGGCTTATTCGACCAACTCTCCATTCAAAGGGTCATAGTCCTCAGCTCAGTCACATACTTTATGTCTTGATTTGTATTATTGATTACGTTCTTACAACATACAGCCATTATTAATACTTCTTCTGATTACATCAATCATCAGGTTATTATAGAAACAATCATAATAATATGAGATAGTGGTTAGTGCTATAATGACTTGGTTCTGGTATCCCTCCCATTCAACCATGAGCTGCCCTCTGCTGGAGCTCATTAGTTATGTCCAAAAGTCTTGGGGAGCCAATCAGATCAGTCTATCCTTGTAGAGCATCTCTGAGAGGGTTTAATGTCATGACGACATAGCTGAGATGTTGTAGTCTGGATGGTAAACAGCAGTTGTTGAATTAAAGTTAATTAAGGAGATCCATCTCATTTATAAATGTTAGAAACATCTGGTGAGCTTGCTCTAATGATAAGCTCTCTCTGCTCTTTTATCTTTCCAATTGAGATCATGTCAGTAACCAAATATTTTGCAACAAAACCCCAAAACTATAGTTTTATTAATTTATTTTTTTGTTTTTGCCTGAATCTAACATGTTTCTAGCCTAGAAATCTAGAAGTACTGCAAGCAAATTTAAGTTTGAGCCAATCAGATCAGTCTATTTTTGTAGGATGTCTCTGAGAGGGTTTAATGTGATGATGACAGATCTGAGATGTTGTAGTCTGTTCAGTCTGTTTGAGACTGCGGTGGACAAGGCCCGCCTGTCATTTAGAAATGTTAGAGATATCTGGTAAACTTGATTTAATGATAAAGGAAAATATTTAAGAATTAATCTGAACAGGATTATGTATATGTCTCTCATTAGCTGTAGCCAGCTGTGTGACCACACTTGTGTTTTTTTAAGATATTGGTTGAGTTTTAATACACCAATTATTCTCTAACTTTTCTGGAAAAACAGCAAAAGTTGTTGAATTTCATTTGCTTTTTAAAAAAAATCTGAATATGTCACCTTGTAGATTGTTCTGATTGGTTAAAGTGCTAACCAGCTGAGTGCAGAGGGAGTCTAGTCTAGCCTCCTGCATGAGGAGGTTCTTTAGCTCATTTTTAGACCCTACATCTGTCCAGAAGTGGTTTTAATCCATCACGCTAAAAGGAAAACTAAAACAAAAACGCTAATCCTTAGCAACAAAAAGAACAAATGCAGCATCATCTGGTCAGAGTCCAAGTTTCATCATTGTGTAAGTGACTGAGCCTATTTTCCACATCATATCTTCACATGTCTTGAGGTCAGATATGTATTTTGTTTTTAAGCAGCAATGGAAAAACCATCCAACTGAGATGGTATCTGGCAGAGTGAAGCAGGTTATGTTAAGCCAACTTTGCCCTGTGAATGGGTGTGTGGTCTCTAAACCAGAATCCACTCAGTGACTGTGAACATCCGTTTATTCATGCTCTTATCAGGTTATGGTATTTGGATAAATTTCCATTGCTATGTCGATGATACTCAAGTTTAAGTGAGATGAAACTAGTCAATTACTTTGACTATAATCATGCCTTTAAAGATACTAATCACAGAGTTTTCATTTCAAACTCAATTCAGCCCATATGATTGCCTTAAAATAAACATGTATGTAAATGCTGCTTCATAGCATAAACTGAAATATGCAGTTTTGCAACAAAAGATTGCAATATTAATTTAAAAAGTCACCATTTTCCATTAAAAAAGTCAATTGCTCCCTTTCTTAAACATGCACAACATTCTAGAACCCTTTCAGTCTGGTTTTAGAGCCTTTCACAATACCAAAACAGCTTTACTTAAGGTGACTAATGATCTGCTGCTAACAAGATTCAGGGGAAAATGCAATCCTGATCTTTACGGTGGTCGCTCCCCAAATGTGGAACCAGTTACCCCCTCATATTAGATTTGTCCCCACTATCATCACCTTTAAATCTAGATTAAAAACTCACCTTTATTCACTAGCTTTCCCAGTCCCTTAATCTTTGTTATTTCTTGTGTCTTTGTGTGTCTAATTTGTGGCATATTTGTTGTCACTGTATGTTCTTTTAATTTTAATTCTTTTTAATATGTACAGCACCTTGGTCAGTGATATCTCTGTTTAAATGTGCTTTATAAAAACATTTTACTTACTTACTTACTTCAATTCTGTAAAAGTCAATATTTTACAACAAAAAGTTTTAGTACTAATTTAAAAGGGTCATGATTTTACAAAATCTGAAATTTATGACATACAACAAATCAGTTTTAAGGATTTCAGTTTAATTTCTGACAATTTTTTAACTGCCAAAAATAGAAAAAAAAAGAATTCTTATGAAAAATAAAATGCTCACAATTTTATGATATTAAATCATAACTTTATGCCAAAAAGTTGTGGTTTTGTAAGCAGTAAATAAAATAAAATTCTTAGTCTTAGGTTAAGCAAGGCAAGTTAATTTGTATTGTGTGAAGGTAGATTTGTGTCTTGATTAGTCAATCAGAAAAAAGGTTGCTTCAATCAAAAAATATATTTTCAATAATAAAAACCTTCGCTTCAATCAAAAAAAAACAACCTTTTCAATCAAAGCAAAAAGTGTTTGAATGCAAAAAATATTTGAACACTGCTTTTATTTGATTGAAAATGTATTTTTTAATTGAAAATACTTTTTTTGATTGAAGTAATCTTTTTTTGTGTTTGAGCCATATCATGGGTAGGACATTTGTGTCTTTATTATTCAATTCCAAAAAGTTGCTTCAATCAAAAAAGTAATATCCTCAATCAAAAAAAAAACATTAAAAAAAATGTTCAAATGCAAATTTAAAATACAAAAAAATTGAAATATTGATTTTTTTTGATTGAGGTGAAAAGAATCTTTTTTTCTTCGTTTGAAGAGGAAAAATTTCTTATTTTCTTTTGAAGTGGAGAAAGTTTTGAAGTTTTTTTTTTGTTGACACAAACAATCCGCAGTGTTCATGTGCACACTCGATCGCCCCAGGTGGGGGGGCCTGGGGCGATCGACGGCAAAGAAGTGTGTACATGAACGCGATGATGTAAGTGATGTCGGTTTCTGGAGCTCCTCTGCTCCACCACTATACCTCAGCTCGCTGGCGACCATGACTTGCTTGTCAGAAAAACATTGTTGGTTTAGACACTTGTCACTCAAACATGTCTGACCAATGGGAAAGCATCCGCCTACTGCGGGATGTTTGTGTCAAAACAGAAAACTTCAAAACTTTTTCCCAAAAACTTTTTCCAAAAAAAACAAACTTTTTTCACCTCAATCAAAAAAAATCAATATGTATATTTTTTTCAATTTTAATTTTGTATTTGAAACGTTTTTTTTTCGTTTTTTCTTCTTCCTTTTTTATTTTGATTGAAGATATTGCTTTTTTGATTTAAGCAACTTTTTGGAATTGAATAATAAAGACACAAATGTCCTACCCATAATATGGCCTAAACACACAAAGAATACTTCAATCAAAAAAAATATTTTCAATTAAAAAACACTTCAATTCAATCAAAGAAAACATTTTCAGTCAATTAAAAACAGTGTTCAAATATTTTTTTGCATTCAAACACTTTTCTTTGATTGAAAGGTTATTTTTTTTTTATTGAAGCAAAGGTTTTTATTATTGAAACTATATTTTTTGATTGAAGCAACCTTTTTTCTGATTGAATAATAAAGACACAAATCTACCTTCATATATTCCACATTTCATTCACAAGGACAATTAAAGGTGTTTTCCAAAGACATTAAGATGAACAGCATAGTAGCTAAATGCATTTTCACCCTGTTTGGTCCTAACTGGAGGTTCTACCAGCTGACTGCTACCTAAAGATCTCAGAGCTCTGCTTGGTTTATATTCTGCTAGAAAATCAGTGATGTATTCTGGTCCCATATTATTAAGTGATTTGTCTTAATTTGTCCATCCAGGAGGATTTTGTGCTCCACATCAAAGGCTGAACTAAGGTCCAGCAGCACCAGAACAGATGTTTTACCTGCTTCAGAGTTCAGACAAATATCATTTCAGACTTTGATCAGAGCTGTCTCAGTGGTATGACTTTTTCTAAAGGCAGACTGAAATATGTTTAAAAGATCATTTGCATTTAAGAAGTTGTTCAGTTTTCCTGCAAACCTTTCCTTCTTTAAAAAAGATAATTGTGAGTTTACTGTTGCATCCCCTTTCCTGTTGGCTTGAGTCCCCAAAAGTGTGTGTGCATAACCCTGATAACATTTGTAATGTTAATAAATAATAATTAATACAGAAACTGTTTTTCTGTGTTTAGGACAGTGGCTGCTGCTGGTCTTTCAAAGAGCTCGAGGTTCATTGTCAGCTTACATCATAAAATTTGTCACTTTATTTATACCGAAATTCTGCCCTCTGTTTCTTTTCAAGAATATGATCTGTCAACGAACAAACAAAACAATATTAAACTTGAACAAGGAAATGCTGAAATTATGGTAAACTGAAAAAAATAAATAAAATATGTGTTTTATTTACAGTGTAAGAAATGAATATTGGGAACGGTCAAGTAATTTCCCCAAACAAATATGTCATATGCTAAATGAACTAACTTGGGGAGGGGGGGAGGGGGGGTGATTTTTGCACCTTTCTCACTTTAAGCATATTGCCAAGTTTAACAAGATCAATAGTTATTT
>JBAMYA010000018.1:872847-883226 GCA_037176975.1 Arrhamphus sclerolepis
TATATAATGTCCAAGAAAACCTGAAACTGACTTTTGTTAACATAAGATTATGCAGATTTTGTATACTTGAACTCAACATTTTTCCATAAAATCATGGATTTTGTAAAATCTTGCTGCTTAATTTCATACTAAACTTCATACTTGGTTGTGAAATATTGACTTTCACTACATTGAAATTTAATTTAATTTAATTTAACTTAATGAATTGCTGCTCATAAAAAATTAACATAATGACTGAAAAAGAAGAGAATCAATGAATGGTGGGAACTTCAATAAACAGCAGAAATAATTAGACTAGAGTGTATCAACATCATGTCTCCATGGCAACGCTGTGCTGAAATGAGGTTATTGCCACAAATCTTTTTATGAGCTATAGAATCAACTTTTACACAGTTCTTTCATTTTTGTTGAATAGATGTTGGCAGTCTATGAGATGTCATGTGTTGTTCTGATGATTTACAAAAGTCACTTAAAGACCCAATCTGGAACCAGAAAATAAGTTTTTTGATGTTGTGGTTGAAAGAAGGTGAAAAGAACTTCTAACAACTTTGGAGGTGCTATACATTATGTATATATAATTCTAATAGTTGTTTGTTTATTCATTGCACTGTATATATACTATTTCTCATTTTTATAGTTTCTTGTTTCAAATGAAAGATATTTGTATTCATAAAAGACTGACAACATTGATATGTTAACAAGATGCAGTTTTGCTTCATCTTCAGAACAAAGTAGAAACAATTTAAGATTTTGTAATCTAGTTAACATGCTTTTATGCCTCTCTGTCCATCCAGGAGACGCAGGACCCGTCTGCTGTCCTCTGGTTGGACGAGATCCAGGACGCCATTGTGAAGGCCAATCAGGAAACGAAGGAGGCGTTAGCATGTAAGAATATGAATGCTTTTACCACAAAAAATGGTTTTCATCATCTGTTAGTGACCTGAGAGTGTTTTTCTGTGTTTGTTACTGCAGTCTCACAGTCCGTCCAGGCCATCAATGAGGCGGTGGACACTGGAGATGCTGCTCAGACTCTGGCGGCGCTCCGTAGTCCTGGAGCAGGACTTTATGGTGTCACATCTGAGTGTGGACAGACCTACCAGGATGACCTGTCAAAGATCAAGGAGGAGAAGAAGAAGGAAGGTGAGGAGATGTTGTGACTGTAAGACTGTATAAATGATAAATGTAACTACTCCGAAACACATCACAGATATCATCAGGGTCATTTTTGGTTCACACCAACAGGAAAGTAAATTCAATAAATTTACCTTTTTTTTTTCTTCAAAGAAAGCAAAAGGCTTTGGTAAAATTTAAAATTTAGTAAAATCAAAACTTTTTGATGCAATGAAATTGTAATTTAAGGTAATATTTTACACCAAAAAAATGCGACCTTGCAATATTTTACCACAGACTTTCATTGTGATTTAAGTCGTTTTTGTCTCTGTTCAGGTGATAATGGAAGCCCGTGGGTGAAGCACTGGGTGAAAGGAGGACACAACTACTTCTACAACCTACAGACCAATCAGGGAACGTGGGCGGAGCCAGAAAACTTCGTGCAGAACAACACACAGCTCAACAAGGACGACATCCAGGTATAAACGTCCTCCTGAACATTCCTCGTGACTCTTGAAAGCTTCCTCCGCTGACCGCCTCTTCTCCCCATCAGGGGGTGGTTTCTGGGGTAACCACGGCCTATAACCGAGAGCAGCTGTGGCTGGCCAACGAGACGCTCATCACCAAGCTCCAAGCCCGTTGCCGTGGCTACCTGGTGAGAAACGGCGTAAAGGAGCGCATGAACTTTTTGAAGTCCCAAAGCCCCGCTGTCACATGCATACAGGTGAGGTAGTCATGGTTACACTGCTCATCCTATGGTCATGCACCCGTCCGAACATCAGTCTGATGATGTTTCCTGCTTAGGCTCACTGGAAAGGTTACAAACAGAGGAAGAAGTTCAACCAGCGTCAGCAGTACCTCAGAGACCACGCTAAAGAGGCCGTTAAGGTGATGTTACAAAGAGCTTCCAGTCGTCTGCATGGATAGAATTATAAAACATCAGTCAAACATGAAGACGTTTTCTCCGCTGTCCTCAGATCCAGTCCCTAGTTCGGATGCATCAAGCTCGTAAGAAGTACAGAGATCGTCTGAAGTACTTCCAAGATCACGTAAGTTGAGTTTCAATAAAAACCTTTGAAAAGTTGAATTCTGTTTAAATCCAGGGCAGGACGTTCACATGAATTTATGTCCATTGCTGCACAAAAGCTTTAAATCATGTTGGTGGGCAGAAATATTGGGCTGAGAGGAGCCTGCAAGGTTTGATGACGGCTCGTTAAACTCCGACTGATCTGAAGTTAAATTACTGACGATTCCTGAATGATCGGCCATCTGACCAATACTTTACCTTTCAGATCAATGATGTGGTGAAGATTCAGGCGTTCATCAGAGCCAACAAGGCCAGAGACGACTACAAGACGCTGAGTACGTAGCCTTCCCACCGCTCATGTTTGCTTCCATCTTCTGGGTTTAGATGCTTAATCTCGTTTCTCTGACCTCCAGTTAGTGCTGATGACCCACCGATGGCAGTGGTGAGGAAGTTCGTCCACCTGCTGGACCACAGTGACCAGGACTTCCAGGAGGAGCTGGAGCTGATGCGGCTCCGTGAGGAGGTCATCACCAACATCCGCTCCAACCAGCAGCTGGAGAACGACCTGAACCTGATGGACATCAAGATTGGCCTGCTGGTGAAGAACAAGATCACGCTGCAGGAGGTGGTGTCCCACAGCAAGAAGCTGACCAAGAAGAACAAGGGCCAGCTGTCCGACATGATGATGATGAACAAGCAGAAAGGAGGCTTGAAGGCTCTCAGCAAGGAGAAGAGGGTGAAGCTGGAGGCCTACCAGTTCCTCTTCTACCTGCTGCAGGTAATGTACTGCTTCATCTCCTGCAGATGAGTCCTGGAGTCGTTAGCACCGCATGATGGGTTCTGTTTCCTTTCAGACCAACCCCACATATCTGGCCAAGCTGATCTTCCAGATGCCTCAGAATAAATCCACCAAGTTCATGGACAGCGTGATCTTCACACTCTATAACTACGCCTCCAACCAGAGGGAGGAGTACCTGCTGCTGAAACTCTTCAAGACAGCACTGCAGGAGGAGATTAAGTGAGAAAAAAAAAAAAAAAACCTTCACAACCCCGCCAGGACAGAGCCTCGAACCAAGCATTAACATGTCCTGTCTACCTGCAGGTCGAAGGTGGATCAGATGAAGGAGATCGTCACAGGAAACCCCACGGTGATCAAGATGGTGGTGAGCTTCCACAGAGGCGCCCGCGGTCAGAACGCCCTGAGGCAAATCCTGGCACCAGTTGTCAAGGAGATCATGGATGATAAGACGCTAAACATCAAGACCGACCCGGTAGACATCTACAAGAGCTGGGTGAACCAGATGGAGACACAGACAGGAGAGGCCAGGTGAGAGGACAAGGACGTCTCCAACATCCCATAATGACTGGTCTGCTCCAGCCATAATAAGATTTTATTCCCTTTTAACTGCAGCAGAGGTGTCAAAGTCTGTTTCATCCTGGGCCACATCATCACCATGGTTCCCGTTAAAAGGCCACATTTTCACCACAGTTACTGTTAATGGACCACATCATCACCATGGTTACATGGTTGATGTTCATCACCACAGTTACCATTAAAGGGCACACTATCACCATGGTTACATAGTTACTGTTTGTCACTAATTTCTAATTTTGAAAGATAAAGACTTCTGTTTTCAACAACTTTTTATCGTACAATCACAAATGTCACAAAATTGTGACTTTTTAAATGTAAAATTACATGTTTGGGGGAAAATATAAACCTTTTGAAACATTGTTACATAAAATTAAAACAGTAGTAAAACTGAGAATTTTCTGTAATCACAACTTTTTATTCTACAATTTTTATAAAAAGGTTAATTTTGTAAAATTCGTAAGTTTTGAAAAAAATGATCAACTTTTAGTTGTAAAATCTTTTTCAGTCATTTTCTAAATCCTGACTTTCTGAAATAAACCAGCTGCTCTCCACCTCAGTTATTCCATTTTTTCATGTCAGAACTAAATCAAACGTTTCCTCAGAAATGTTCTAGTTAGATGTTTATGATCGTCTACGCTCTAGAAACCGAAGGAGTCTTTTCTTCTTTCTTGTCAACAGTAAGCTGCCCTACGACGTCACTCCAGAGCAGGCCATGGCCCACGAGGAGGTGAGGACGCGTCTGGAGGCATCTATCAAGAACATGAAGACCATCACCGACAAATTCCTATCTGCAATCATCGTCTCAGTGGATAAAATTCCGTATGTTCCTCATTTCTATTTCATGTTCTTACAAACATGAAAAAAGCTTTCTTTTACTGTCTCACTTCTTTTTTTTTCTTTTCTCAGATATGGAATGAGATTTGTCTCCAAGGTGCTAAAGGACACTCTCCATGAGAAGTTCCCAGATGCTACAGAGGACGAGCTGCTCAAGGTTCAGTCAGCTTTTATTGGCTGGCCTCATGTCAGTCACACACACTCCCATGTCCAGACATGACAGTAAAATAATCAGGTCCTTACAAAGTCTTGAAATGGTGTAAATACAAACTCAACAAGTCAAATTCCTCAGGAATTAAGAAACAAGTTTCAGCCAGGCGTTGATATTCAAAATAATTATCAGCAAACATGAGCATCTGTGTGTCCCTGTGAGGACGTTTGATTGTCTTAAAATAAAAGTTTAACTGCTTCATAGCGTACACTGAAATTCACTGTTTTCCAGTTTTGCAAAGGTACAACAGAACAACAGAAAAATGTAATATTAAGTTAAAGTCACAATTTTACATTTAAAAAAAACATTTTGACAGTGATAACATGCAATTCTACAACAAAATGTAGGGGATTTTATTAAATAAGAAGGTTATCTCTGATATTAGTACCAAAGAGGAGGAGCTGCACACTTTGGTAGGACTTTGAAAAAAAAAGTAGCTTTAATTGTGACGTTTTGGTCTAATCAGACCTTCATCAGTCCTGATGAAGGTTCAGGTCCTTCTCTTTGGTATTGATATCAGAGCTAACCTTCTTACTTTTTTTGCCTGATGCACCTGAAGACTATATTTTTGAGGAGTGCATCAGCCCTCTCTCTTAGTTTGCATTTTCCTCCTTTGGATTTTATTTTAAAAAATTGACAAAAATGTACCTTTTTGTGATATTGTCAAATGAAGCTTTACATTTAAAAAAAACACAACAAAACCAGATGATTTTAAATATTAAAAAAATTCAGTTTTGCGAAAAATTTATATTTTACAACATGAACTTTGATTTTTACCATCAAAAGATGCAATTCTACAAAAGTCATAATTTACAACAAAATATTGTGGATTTTATTAAAAAATTAACAAAACTTTTACTTTTTGTGTTTTAAGTTGTGATATATAACAAATATGTCATATATTAGTCTTCGGTGGAAATGAGTTTATCCCATTTTCAGACCCATTCCTGGCTGTATCCATGGCAACCCTCCATCCTCCTCCAGCGTACCTTCACACTATAACACTTTAAAAACTCTTAAACTTTTTAATCCTGAGCTTCTCCTCTTCTGCTGCTTCTGATCTAACCGTTTAAACCGGCCTCTCTTTCCCAGTTCTGCCTCTGCTGTTTCTCTCTTTCTGCTGTCGCTCTCCTCCTCCAACTCTTCCAACCAGCTGCAGTCGCTCAGCTGTCCATCTTCTCTCTCCTGACGTCAAGGTGAGCCTCTGGACTCTGGACCCAGGCTGCTTTCACTAAACCTTTCAGTCTCCTCCTTCCTCTCACTCTTAATCAAAATATACAGCAGAGGTGTCAGTCATAAAATTCTAACTAGAACATTTATTAAAGAGTCATTTGTTTCAGTTCTGACATCTAAAAGTGGAATAACTGAGGTGGAGAGCAGCTGGTTTATGTCAGAAACTCAGGATTTAGTAAACGATAAAAAAAAAGTTTTTATAACAAATAGTTGATCATTTTTTTCAAAACTTACGAATTTTACAAAATTAACCTTTTTATAAAAATTGTAGAATAAAAAGTTGTGATTACAGAAAATTCTCAGTTTTACTACTGTTTTAATTTTATGTAACAATGTTTCAAAAGGTTTATATTTTCCCCCAAACATGTAATTTTACATTTAAAAAGTCACAATTTTGTGACATTTCTCAAAACTTGGGATTTTTGTAAATTTTTATTTTTTATGCAATAAATTTTTGATTTTAGGACCAAAAGTTGAAATGATACGAAATTTAAAATTTTCCACCTGAATATCAGGTAGTTCAAAAATGTTGCAAGAGTTATATTTTCCAACTATTTTGTTATTTTGTTAGGACAAAAAGTTATAATTATTTTTTTTTTAAAAATGATAGTATACAACTTTTAATTTTATGTCAGAAATGTTGTAAAAAGTTGATATTTTCCAGTAAAAAAGAAAATCAGATTTTAAGTTACAAAGTCACAATTCTGTAAGTCAATCTTATAAAATTTGAAATTCTAAAAATATGATTCTTTTTTTCTTACGAAAATGAGTCAACATTTTGTTAAATTTGATATTATATGAGAAAAAATTCTCTTTAGAAAAGCATCAGTTTTATGATGTAAGTCACGAACTTTTGTGAATCTCTTTGATTTTAGAAGTTGAAACTATACAAAAAATTAGTTTTCCAACTTCTAGTTTTTTCTAAATGTTGTAAAAAGTTGATATTTTCCAACATAAATTCAAATTTTAGATTAAAAAAGTCTAAATTATGTGATATTTGTGATTGTATGATTAAAAAATATCTTTTTTTGGTTAAAAATTTAAAAAAGCCTCGATTTTGAAAGCCTAGAATTAAGTATTATTTGCTCATTTTAATTGATCTTAGTTCATTTTCTTCATTAACTAATTTAATGTAAAATTAAAGTTTCTGAGGAAAATTTTGATTCAGTTCTGACATGAAAAAGTGGAATAACTGAAGTGGAGAGCAGCTGCTTTATGTCAGAAAGTCAGGATTTAGTAAATAATTGAAAAGGATTTTACAACTAAAAGTTGATCATTTTTTCCAAAACTTGTGATTTTTGCAAAATTCATGATTTTAGGCCAAAAGATTGAAATTATACAAAATTTGTATTTTTTATTTTTATTTTTTTACAAAATGTTGATAGTTTTCAACAACAAAAATTTGTGGCATTTGTGATTTTAAAAAAGTCTCAATCTTGCAAAAATTACAACTTTATACAAAATTAGTTTATTTTTAACAAAAAAACATGGTGACGATGTGGCCCTTTGATGTTAACTGTGGTGACAATGTGGCCCTTTAGTGGTAACCATGGTGATAATGTGATCTAGAATGAAACAGTTTGGCTCCTCTGATGTAACCAGCAGATATAAACTCATTCCTGCTACTTCCTGACAGGAGATTAAACTACTTCCAGTCTCAGAACTTTATTTTGTTGTGTTAGAAGCTTGCAAAGCATTGATGATGTCACAGTCTGACGCTTACGATTGTCTCCTCAGATCGTGGGGAACCTCCTCTACTACCGCTACATGAACCCCGCCATTGTGGCTCCTGATGCCTTTGACATCATCGAGGTGTCCGCTGGCGGTCAGCTGACCACCGAGCAGCGGCGAAACCTGGGCTCTGTCGCCAAGATGCTGCAGCATGCTGCCTCCAACAAGATGTTCCTGGGAGACAACGCCCACCTGAACCCCATCAATGAGTACCTGAGCAGCTCCTACCTGAAGTTCAGGTCTGACATGCTTGTAGACCGCTTCTGAGGCGGCACCTTGCAGTTGTTTTCTGAGGCAGCATCCTGCAGTCATTTTCCATGTTGTGTAACTTCCATTTCATCTTTTGCTCCAGGCGTTTTTTCCTGTCAGCGTGTGACGTTCCTTCGCTTGAAGACAAGTTCAACGTGGACCAGTACTCTGATCTGGTCACCGTCTCAAAGCCTGTCATCTACATCTCCATTGGAGAGATTGTTAACACTCACACAGTAAGTTTTTGATTAAGACTGCAGCCTCGCTCAGCTGTTCCAGGATTATTAGCTCACTGGCTGGTTGTTTGTGTCTGTCAGCTGCTGCTGGACCACCAAGACGCCATCGCTCCGGAGCACAACGACCCCATCCACGAACTGCTGGAGGACCTGGGCGAGGTTCCCACCGTGGAGTCTCTGATTGGTGAGGGGGGTGGGACGGAGGGACGGAGGAGAGGAGTGGGGAAGAGATGGGAGGGTAGGTGGGAGGAGGAGGTGAAGGAGGATGGAAATGAGGATGGACAGGGTTGACCAAAATCTTTCTGACCCAAACTGGTAGTAATGGATCATAACTTTAAATCAGAGCATATAATAAAGAAAAGGTTCCCCTCTGTGAATCTGGATGTTTAAATTCTCTCTGAATGTCAGCAGCTGACTCATTTGCTTTGTCTCAGGTGAAAATCCTCTTCCTGCCGATGACCCCAACAAGGAGCTGATGGGGAAGACAGAGGTTTCGCTCACACTCACCAACAAGTTTGACGTTCCTGGCGAGGCCAACACGGAGATGGACGCCAAGACGCTCCTGCTCAAGTGAGTCCACGTCGTAGCCTCGTGGTCGACGTGAAATGGCGATCCGTAGTCACGTTTTTCTTTTTTGTCTGTCCAGCACCAAGAGACTCATCGTGGACGTGATCCGGTTCCAGCCTGGGGAGACTCTGACGGAGATCCTGGACTCTACAGCCAGTCCAGAACAGGTGCCATACCTGCATTTATGCTTTAAAGGAGCGCATTTAAAGATGGTCATAAACTTTGTAAACAAAAAGTTGAAATGACATTGCATGTAAGTGTTATTATTAATTGAATAACTTAATAATTGAATGTAATTTTAAGTTAAAAAGTCACAAGTTTGTGATCATACAATAAGTCTTAAGATTTATATGACAAAATGGTCACAGTTTCTGTGAACTTTGAACTTCTGTCGTGTCTAAAAAAAAAGATGTGACAGTGTGGAATTCACCATTTAACAACAAAATTGGCTTTTTTACGAAGAAAAGCGTTTTTATTATTTATGTGGCCCTTTCATTGTCACCATGGTGATGATGTGGCCCTTTAACGGTAACCATGGCGATTGATACCTCCGATACCAAACACAGATCCTCTTTTAACGTCCTTGTCAGTCTCTAAAGCTTTAACAGCGTGTCTTCTGTTGTTTTTATTAATTAAAGTTATGTTTATCTGCTGTAAATGAACAGATTAATATTTACAGACTGTTAGACATCCAACGTGATTAAAGTCATCTGGCTCAGTTGGACTTTTTTTTCCTTTTTTGTCTTCAGGAAGCAGAGTACCAGCGGGCGATGCAGCGGAGGGCCATCAGGGATGCGAAGACCCCAGAAAAGATGAAGCAGGTGAAGCCAGTGGTGGACGACAGCCTGACCCTGCAGGGCAAGAAGGACAAGATCAGGAGCAACCTGCAGAGGCTGGCGGAGCTGGGGAAAGTGCACCCCGAGAACCGCTACCAGGACCTGATCAACGACATCGCCAAAGTAGGAAACGCAAGACATTTCAGAGAATGGCTTCACTTGTCATCAGCCTGATGTCTAACGTGCCTTCCTGTATGTCTCGCAGGACATCAGGAACCAGCGGCGGTATCGACAGCGCAGGAAAGCCGAGCTGGTCAAGCTCCAGCAGACAAACGCTGCCCTGAACTCAAAGTCCAAGTTTTACAACATTCAGATTGACTCATACAATCAGTACATCAAGACGTGCATGGACAACCTGGCCAGCAAGGGCAAGTGAGTGACTTTAGGACGAAAACATCTCTGAGTTAACGCCCTTTAACGCTCATCAGACTTCCTTTTATCTACTAACATACATAAAATTGCATAAAATCAAAGAGACATCTTTGAGTTGTTCCTGTCTGATCCTCTCAGACCAACTAACTCAGAGCATATTTTAAAACAAAAAATGTAATATTGAGTTTAAAAGTCACAATTTTACATTAAAAAGGTTAGATTTTTACAATCAAAACATGCAATTGACACACGTCATGATTTAAAACAAAAATGTACTTTTTATGACAGTTAGGATGTTGCCAAATCTGCAATTTAAAAAATTAACGAGTAAATAAATAGCCTTTTTAATGTTGATTTTAATATTTTACAACAAAAAAGATTTAATATTAAGTTTAAAAAAAAAGATTTGACAACAAAAAGTTCTGTTAAGTCTTTTACAAAAATTTGCAAATATGAAGCTCACAATTTTACGACCTTAAATTTGAATTTTATGTCAATATGTTTGGCCTAATTTTATTTGTTTGTGTGTGTGTGCGTGTGTGTATACATATATATATACACACACACACATATATATGTATGTGCGTGTATATATATG
>JBAMYA010000018.1:888673-913127 GCA_037176975.1 Arrhamphus sclerolepis
TAATCTGCAGTTTACAGACACACACACATACACGCATACACACACACACATATATGTATTTGTATATATACATATATATATTTACACACACACACACATATATGTGTGTGTGTGTGTACTTTTTTTAATAGAAAAAGGATGTGATATTTTGAAATTCATCATTCTCCAACAACAATTAAAAGTTGTTTCAGAAGCTGGCGTTCCTGTCACAGAGGAACATTGAGGTTTATAAAAGCTTTTAAACTGAACCACAGTTTTGTTTGAGACACACATTTCAAGCACCTCAAAAGCTGTTAACTACATTCAAATAGAAAAAAAACAGCATTCCACACAGAGGAGTGTGGAAACCAACCAAGAAGCAGAAATGCTGCATGTTTAAGAGCTTCTGTTTCTTTTTTTATGTGCTCTTTTTCCTCCCAGGTTGTCAAAGAAACCAGGCGACAACAAGGCCAAGAAGAGTAAACAGATTTCCCAGAAGTACACAGCGGCTCGGCTCCACGAGAAGGGTGTCCTGATCTCCATAGAGGACCTGCAGCCCAACCAGTGAGTCCTGGACGCCATCAAACTCATCTTTACTGGAGAAATGTCATAAAAACTTCGTCTGTGACTTTTGGCTCAGGAAATAATTAAATATTTTTGAATATTTAGGATTGAATCCCCATAACAGAACAAAATGTGTATGGATTAACCTTGTAAGGAGGAAAGACACGCCGGACCTTTCTCTCCAATCAGCAACCACCCTACGTCCAGGTGGAAGTTTATCCAAAAAGCAGATTTAGCTGCAGTTCCTCCTTTGACCACTCGGTGGTGGCTCCAAAACAGAGCAGACCTCCACTGATATCCATGTTAAAATCAGAATTAAACATATTTACAGCCTTTTTTTTTTAATCTGTGGTTACATTTTACATCCATGACAACTGTACAGGGGTTAAGTTTTTGTAGTCAAGACTCGACTCCAGGCAATGAAGTCATGAGTCAAGTTCCGAATAAATACAGCCAAATCCCAAGACATGGGTAAAGACAGTCAAGTCAAGTCACAAGTTCAGACGAGCAAGTCCCATGTCAAGTTGTGAGTCAACAGAGTGAAGTTCCAAGTCGAGACAGACAA
Organism: Arrhamphus sclerolepis; assembly: GCA_037176975.1. Taxonomy (NCBI): domain Eukaryota; kingdom Metazoa; phylum Chordata; class Actinopteri; order Beloniformes; family Hemiramphidae; genus Arrhamphus; species Arrhamphus sclerolepis. The sequence goes on from JBAMYA010000018.1 coordinate 889,782, forward strand.
GCCTCAAGTCAAGTCACAAGTCAAGACAGGCAGGTCCCTTGTCGTGACAGTAGTCACAAGTAAAGTTTCGAGTTAAGACACGCCAGTCCCAAGTCAATACAGACAGGTTCCTGGTCGAAACAGGCAAGTCGTCGAGACAGGCAAGTCCTCGAGTCAACACAATCAATTTCCAGGTTGAGACAGACAAGTCCCAAGTCAAGTCCAGAGTCAAGTCACAAGCCAAGACAGACAGGTCCCTTGTTGTGAATGTCAAGTCTTGATTCAAGTAATGATTCAAGACAGGCAAGTCCAACAAAACGTACACCTTTCACTTCCTACTGTACCATGTAGGTTTCAGATCATTCTCCAATGAGCTGTTCAGATTTGCAGGACGCTGTGACATCACAGACCCAGATCTGACTAAAACTATGCATTTTCTCTTATCCATCTTTGTTCGTAAAACTTCTGCAGTGAGTAGCACAAAGCTGTTAGCACCAGTTTCAAAAGAGACACACCTGAATAAGGGGGTGGGGACTAGTAAGTTGATTTCACCCCCAGAGACCAAAGATGTAAAGATTTAGTTGAAAACAGGGCTTTTGTAAAGTGTCTTTGTGGTACTTTGACAACCACAAAAAAAAAATACATATCCTCCCTTGAATGCACCCTTGAAACTGAAATTTTGTCTTCCTTACAAATGTTTTAAGCGCATTTCTAAATATACCGTTTTCTCCTGTCACAGGTTCAAGAATGCTATCTTTGAGATCTCTCCAGCGGAGACGGTCGGCGTGTTTGAAGTCAAAGCCAAGTTCATGGGCGTGCACCTGGAGACGTTACAGTTGGAGTACCAGGTACGGCAGCTGCGTCTACGGACAGCTGGTGCTGACACTTTGAGGTCCTGGCTTATGGTTTGGTTTTTGTCTCTCAGGATCTCCTCCAGCTGCAGTATGAAGGTGTGGCGGTGATGAAGCTCTTCGACAGAGCCACCATCAACGTCAACCTGCTGATCTTCCTGCTCAACAAGAAGTTTTATGGAAAGTAGAAGAGGAATGGCCGCTGAAAACACAAAACCCGTGTGAGGGTGGCTCTGAAGCGTGAACCTGTCGTCCTACACATTTACTGCACTTCTTAGTTGCCTATGCAAATTTACGAGCTTTATTTTTTATTAGGTTGATCACAACACTGTACGTGCTCTGTTTTTTTGTAATGGAACACTTGATGTTTAACTTTTGTAACTGCAGTTTTTTGTTTTTTTTTTGCTTTAATTATTATGAACGTCTTGTGCATGGGCTTTGATTTATTGATAAAATTTCGTTTTACATAAAAGACAGAGAGATGTCTTTCTTCTTTTAGCTGCTGGTTTCTCTGCTCGAACATGACCCACCCGTCTCTTCCGGAAACATCCACTGCTTGCGTACTTTTCAGCAGGGCTGCAGTACTCGACGGCATGTGGACGTCTAGACGTCAGAGCTTGACTGGACTTAACCAGCCGTGGCCGCAGTCCTGGAGCTGGTGGACCGTCTGACAGCTCGGTTCTGCTTCTGGATCCAGAAACATGGCGTCCTGACCACGCAGATGTGCTTGCTCATCAACTTCCTCTGATCTACTGGAATCTCTTTGTCGATTAAAACAGATTTATTAGTGCCTTATAAAGTTATTGTAGGAGACATCAACACTCCGTTTAGTCTTATTTATATTTTATATGTCGTTGTCCGTTTCCAGTAAACTCTGATGATGGATGACATGAATGAGCTTGGAGATGTGCAGTATTAACATGGAGGTCCAATAGATTTGCCCTACGCCTTCTTATTTTTACATATGTTTTCACGTTTATTTCTAAATTCTCTAAACAGACTTGATGTTTTTGTGTCGTGTAGAAGAATTCGAACGGGGAAGTCTGTACATCCTTTATAATGTATCTACTTTTAAATAAAGATCTTCCAATCCACCGAGTTTTTCCACTTTTACAAATGTTGTGAGGACAGCAGAGATTTAGAAGAACTTCTTTTGAAGTTCTTCATAAAAAGAATAGCTTTAGAGGAACATTCCTGAACATTTCTACGTTGTTACTTTATAATATAGTCACTTATAATATAACTTTATAATAAAGAAGCTCAAAGTTTCGACTAGAGCTGGGACCAAGTCACTGTTCAGCAAATAATGAAGAAGCTCAAAGCTTCAACTTGAGCTGGAACCAAGTTCAGCAAGTCTCGAGTCTTTGTCCTCAACTCCTGAGTCGAGACAGGCATGCCATGAGTCGAGTCCCGAGTCGAAACAGACAAGTCTTGATTCATGTCCCAAGTCCAGACAGGCAAGTCACCAGTCAATTCCTGAGTCAAGGAATTGACAAGCAAGTTATGAATGAAGTCTTGAGTGGAGACAGGCAAGTCATGAGTCAAGTCTCAAGTGAAGACAGGCAAGTCACCAATCCAGTAATGAGTCAAGTCCAGTTCCAAGTTGATACAGGCAATCATGAGTCAACACAGGCAAGTCTCGATTCAAGACGGGCAACTCTAGAGTGAAGTCCAAAGTTAGAAGCATCAAATTGGACAGATGGATGTTTCATACAGTCTAGGAATAACATCTTGTCTATATGAATTTTTATAAATCTGTTCTACTGTGAATGGCTTGACAGTGATGCCGCAAAACTCTATTTCATTTGTTGTGTTTATCTTAAATATCAATCGCAGCGATGCGATACCTGCAAGTGTTTTCTGGAGCGTAACTGTATTGTCAATTTGTTTATAATGAATCCTGCATCTTTTTTTTTTTTGCCTGTAATACAGATAAACTCACTGAATGCAAATCAATATGATTGAATAAACATGCTACCTTGATTTATTTTTCTATTTGTTGCCTTTGTAGACTAGTTAAACAGCTTTTGCTGCAAATATGCTTAACTATCAAAACTGGGATGTTGATCTAATGAAAGAGTTCATATCTTTGTGATTTTAAAGTGAGTGGAGCAAAACACAGCTTGACTATATGTTTATTCATTGTTTTAATTGAAATAATTGAGATGGGCAAGATAACGTTGGCTCTTTGGTTCCAATGAATTGTCCAGGCCTAGTTTATACTATCCTCCCAGTGTAACATTAAGGCATGTTTATTTGTATAGCACATTTCATACAAAAACGTAACTCAAAGTGCTTTACAAAGGCATTAAAGTAAAATAAAAATAAAAAAATAAAATTAAATTAAAACTAATTTGGCCAGAAAAAGGATTAAGAGCAATAGTGAAAACTGCAAATTTGACTAAAAGAAGATTTGACTAAATAAAGGCACATGAAAACAGTAGTTTTCAATTTTACTTTAACTTTAGAGTTGGGACACATTTGATATCAAGAGGAGGTTTATACCATCTATGTATAGCATAGTAGTTAAATGCATTTTCATCCTGTTTGAACCTGGCTCAAGGTTCTACCAGCTAACTGCTACCTAAAGATCTCAGAGCTCTACTTGGTTTATATTCTACAAGAAGATCAGTAATGTATTCTGGCCCCATATTATGATGTGATTAGTAAACTAACAACATTCTGTATTCTATATTCTGTAGGTAACTGGTAGCCAGTGTAAGGATCCCAGCACAGGAGTAATAACGATAATACTCACTGAATTTGCATTTTATCAACTTTTTCCCCTGATTTTGGGGTTGTATAATACTTGTGAATAGGCTGTAGTTCTTCTACGAACCTGAAAGTAATGAGAAGGTATAGAAAATGGATGGAATATTTAAAACAAGTGAAATAACTGACATGAGTGGGTGAGGGGAATCAACAGTATTGGCCTTATTTTAATCATTTCAATTTCATAACATTTGTGACACTAGTCGCGGCAGTGCGGCTTTGTCGCCGCCGTGTGGCCGCCGCTGGTACTGGCGCTGCTGGAGGAGGCAGTATTTTTCTGGCAGCAGTTATGGTCAGGGTTACGGGTTAGGTTATGGGGATAAGAAGCCTGTGGATCTCCGTGGTCGTCACTAGCTCTGTCAGCCGAGAGCGAATGGATTAAAACAAAAAACTGCGATTTTTTTTTCTCTCTCAGCGGTCCTCTGAATCAGCGGCGACCAACACAAGAGTTTCCCCGTCGGAGCTGTTCGCTTGTCGGGCTGGAGTAGTCGGAGATCTCCGCGGTTTTGTGGATTAACTCAAGTCTCGCCTCCGATATCAACCTAACTAAAACAACAACAACAACAACAACATCAACAAACAAAACAAAACAACGTGTGCTGTGGACAGCGATCCCGCATTACACCCGAGTATTTGGAGCCCACTTGTGTCCACTTTTTGGGAGTCAGAATTGAAAATCCAGCCTGAACACTTGTTGAAGCAGATTTTCACCGAGCGAAACGGCTGCTAACAAGGCTTTTTAATCTTTAAAGTTGCTCCCGATATAATTCTGTTTGATGTCAAGGAGAAAAAGGAAAGTGTCCGTGAGTGTGAGCTGCGTTTGTGAAGAGGCTGAGATGGCAGTCGGGACGGCAGTCAGAGCTCCGTAGCTCTGCTGTGTCGTGTTAGCTCAGCCGGCTAACGCTGCGCTGCCGCCGGACTCAAACAAGTGGTTGGAAATGTTGAAATTAAGTTTTTAAAAACACATTTAAGTCGCGGTGGCTCCCGAAACTCTGTGTTAAAAACCCATCGTTGTTAACTTGCAAGCAAGATACATCTCCAAAAGTTTAAATCTTATTTTAAATTCAACATTAATGCAACTTTTATTATCTGGAGCTTATCTTTAGCTTAGCCGCGTTAGCAGCGGACTCAGAAGTTCTTTTTATTACCAAACAAAACAAAACAAAAAAACTCTTCATGGGTGTGCAGCAGTATTCACTCGGAGACTTTAAAAGATAAACAAAACAAAACTCCTCCACCGTCGAATACCGTCCAGCTGAAGTTAAAAAGAACCTGTGGCCCGCACCATGTCCGCATCCCCGGGCAACGGTGGCTCCAATCCCCGGAAGTTCAGCGAGAAGATCGCGCTGCACAACCAGAAGCAGGCGGAGGAGACGCGGGCCTTCGAGCAGCTAATGACGGACCTCACCGTATCAAGGGTAAACGCACCTGGATGTTTGTACCGTATCAGGGGTAAAGACACCTGGATGTTTGGACCGGGGAGTAGGTGGTTTCCCCCTGACATTAGTGGGGGATAATACCAGCCCCCAACCACCAATATAACAGAATTGCTTTCCTCTTAATGCATCAGTGAACTGGTTTTGTTAATATTGAGAATGAATTTAAATGGACATTTTGTTATGGGATGGTAAAAGTAGTTTCAAAAAGGCCCCAGGACCGTTCTCCAGCCATCATTTAATTGTTTACAATATTAAAATAATATTGTAACGTAAAACTATAAATGCATACAATATAGTAAATAGAAATGCCCAGAGATGTTTCTTGCATTATGCAAGTGCATTTTTTTCTTTTCTTTTTTTGGTCTGACCAAAACTATTTGTCGGACTATCTAATCAGTTATTTGGCATCCCTACTCAACTCTATACTCTTAGTTTGTACTGTCAGGGGTAAAGACATCTGTATGTTTGGACTAGGGAAGTAGGTGGTTTCCTCATGACATTAGTGGGGATAAAACCAGCCCCCAACCACAAATTTAACAGAATTACTTTCTTCTTAATGCATCACAGAATGTCTTAAACTGATTTATGTTAATGATGAGAGTGTAATTAAATGGATTTTTTCAAAACAGGTTTCAAAAAGACTTCAGGACCCTTCTCCAGCCATCATTTAGTTGTATATTATGTAGTGATCGATAAATAGATACTTTATTGATCCCCCACAGGGGCAATTTGAATATCACAGCAGTAAAAGACAAATGATATAAAAATATATGATATTAGTTATAAGATGATTCTTAGATATGGTGAGATCTAAGATGTTTCTGGCACTATGCAAATGCATGTTTTCCTTGTCTCTGACCAAAATTATTTGTAGGAACATTTCATTAGTTATTGGGCATTCCTACTCAACTCTACACCCTTGCTTTGTATCGTATCAAGGGTAAACAGCAGTTTAATGTTTATGACAGACAGCTGCACATCTGCTGTCTTCTAGAGCTGTAAATAAACTGCTAACAGTTTTATATTTTAGCTGTTAAGAATATAAGACAAAGCATTTACAACAACGTTTTTGGTTAAATAGCTGACAAGTTTTTCAAGTTATGACTTCATAATGCTGGCGCTGCCTCCCGATAGTCATCTTTGCTTTGTTGTTTTAAATCAGAGGTGTCAAACTCTGTTTAATCCTGGACCACATCATCACCATGGTTACCGTTAAAGGGATGGTTATTCTTTATTGTCTATAACCAGCTAGGTGGTCAGATTTCCTGTTAGTTTCTGGACTTCTGTAAAAGCTGGAGTTTCTGTTAAAAAAAATTCACAAAATTTTTGACTGTTATTATAAATGTCAGGTTTTTGTACTACAAACACAAACTTTTCTTGTATAATCGCAAAAAACAACAACAAACGGACAACAGCAGATTTCTCCCTTAAAAATTGGTTGTAGAATGGCAACTTTCTTCCATTTAAAAAAAGCGTCATAAAATATAAAATTTCACAAAGATGGCAACCTCAAATTGGAACTTTTATAATAAATTGCCTTCCCCCCTTAAAAACAACAGCGACCATTAAAAAAGAAGATTTTTTTGAAAACAAAAAGAAGCAATGTTCTTGTAAAAATGCAAAATCATGACTTTTTGACTTAAACCAGCTGCTCTCCACCTCAGTTATTCAATTTTTTGATGTCAGAACTACAAATCAAATGTTTCCTCAGAAATGTTCTAGTTAGAAGTTACTGATTTAAATCTATGGGTCATGTGACCTGATGGTTTGGCCATTTACATATACAGGTTATGGCAGTTACCTTTTAACTCCTGCTTCTCTGACACACTTCCACCAGGAAGCTTTGCCATTGTGGATTATGGGTATCTGTCTCCAGTTTCTCCATATAACAATGTTTTGTTTTTTTTGTAACTCAAATTCTTTCAGGTGACAATATTTTTGAACATTTCTTGAGTTTCATGGCATTGCCACAATGCCTGTAGCCAATAGTTTCACATTAATCACATTTCAGATCATTATTTCTTTACACCAGCATTTCTATTCCATCATCAATGACAGGCAGACAGCAGCTGAAAAAGATTTTTTACAACAAAAAGTGACTAAATTTTGTCTAATCTCATGATATATTTTTTTTAATTTGTCAGAATTTTGTGATGATAAAAATTCACACTTTCATGACAAAATGTGAAATTTGGAATTTAGTTTTTTGAATTGTGTAACATTCTCACATTTTGTAAAAGTTGTGATTTTTGTGACAAAAGTTATTTTTATAATAAAAAAAGTAATTAAAAATGTGATTATACAAGAAAAAATATGAGATTTCAGCACAAAGGTCTCAATTTTAGGATAAAAGTCGCAAAATTTGTTTCCTCTACTAGCAGGATATCTGAAAACATGGCTGGTGACCATGATGTGGCCCTTAAATGTAACTATGGTGATGATGTGGCTCTTTATGGGTGACTGTGGTGATGATGTGGCCCTTTAATGGTAACCAAGGTGGCAATGTGGCCCAGGTCCTTTTGTGTCCAAAATTTTGGCACATCTTTTAGACAACCTGATTTTTTGTTTGTTTGTTTGTTTGTTTGTTTTTAAATTAGCTGCTGCTTTTTTATCCTAATGAATACACGGACGGATGGATGGATGGATGGATGGATGGATGGAAGGACAGATAACTGCACTTTCAGTTGAGTGCTTTTAGAGAACCTTTTTTTTTTGCGTGATCTGATCTGCTTCTATAGTTTGTGATGGACTGAAAAGGGAAAAACCATTAAGAAGCTATAATCTGGTGCATTAAAGGGGATGAGCTGTCATTCCTTGTAAGTTGGATTTTATTTGTTCAGAACCCTCTTTAGATTCAGAGACAACCTGGATTTATAGATGAAACGCAAACATGTAGTTGCCAGTATTTTATGATGATGAAGAAGCAGTTATCATTTTAGTCTAAACAAACAAAGGATTTTTTTTTTAATAGTTGACAGGAAGAAAATGACTGAAAACGCTGCATCTTTGTTCTTTGACAGTGTCATGGTAACGTATAGATGCTGTGGCTTAGATGAGGCTACCCTCTCAAGTGTTCATACACCAACATGGAGAAGAAAATAATTCCTCTAACATTCCTCAGGCCAGTGAGTGCCTTTTCTGCTGCAGAGCAAATTTAAAACAATTTCATAACTCCTAAACAAGTTTTAGATCCGACTGAGGCAGCAGGGATGCAGTTCTCCCTCATTAGGACTGAACATCAGAAACTGATCCACGAGCAACTTTGTTAACTTTACATTTATCGCTGATGTAGGACAGAAACACGTGTATGTATTTCATTTGTTCAAGTTTTATTATATTTAATAAATCATGTTGTATTTTATGTGTGGGCTTTTAATGCCAGTTAAGAACTATTTATTGCTACAGATGCAGATTATTTTTTAATTATTATTTTATTTTATTTTTTACATCTTAGGCCAGGGGTGTCGAACTCTATTTCATCCTGGGCTGCATCGTCACCATGGTTACTGTTAAAGGGTCATGTCATCGCCATGGTTACCATTAAAATGCTGGTTGTTCTTTATTTTCTCAACCAGCTATGTTGTTAGATTTCCTGCCAGTTCATGGCTCCAGTTGTAATGTGATTTTTTTGTTTAATTAAAAAAGTGAATTTTTGTCATGAAATCTCAAAATTTATGGCTGTTATGATAAAACTGAGGCTTTTGTACTAAAATCACAAATTGTCTTGTGAAATCTGTAATTTGAAAAATCTTTCTCATCACTTTTTTTTTCTAAATTTTTTTTATGTCACAGAATCTCAAATTTCACAATAATTGCAACCTTTATGATAAAATTAGGATGTTTGTAAAATTACAAATTTAAAAAAAAGAAGACTTTTTTTTTATATTTAAAAAAAGATCAAATTTTGTCGTTAAATTAAAAACTTTGGATGATTGAGACTTTTTTTAAAACTTAATGCTTTTTTAATGTAACCTTTTTTAACTTAATCTTATAATCACAAATGCCAAAAATTCAAAATTTGACATAAGAGGTTTGACTCTTACAATCAAAACGTAATTCTACTAAAATAATGATTTACAAATAAAAAAAACAAAAAAAAAAACAAAGCCCAACAAAGTTGTTATATTGCCACATCTGCAATTTTACCAAAAAAAAAAAGTATTTTTAGAACATAACTTTAAAATAAATAAAGAAGTCAGTTGATATTTTACAACAAAAAGTTGTAAGTATTAAATAAAAATTGTGCGATTTTATGGCAAAAACTTGAGTTGTACAATATTTGAAGTTTACAAGCTAAAGGCATAATTTCATGTAATAAATAAGTGAATGAATGAATAAATACTTTTTTTTTGTTCTGATTTAGAGCATGGAATGTTTTGATTGTTAAAAAAAACTTTTTTTAATGTAAAATTTTGACTTTTTAACTTGCAAGGTTTTGCTGTAAAATATTGACTTGCAAAATTGCGAATAAAAATGTCTGCTGTGAAGCAGCAAAAGGTTTATTTTCAGACCATCGTACACCCTTTAAGACCTCAGGGGAGCCACAACTTTGACATCTTTGTTCTTAGAGCATGTAGCTTATATTATAGTTTGTATTTAACTGGAAATTCGTCCCTTCCAGTGAACCTGTTGCTCATCAACATGGAAAAGATTTAAAGGTAGAGTAAGTAATAATCAGTCTCTTCTCCTAACCTCCATTAACTCAGAATATATGAGCTAATAGCAAAGCACCTCAACTATCTGTAGCATAAGCAAATTTAAGGGAATTTTTGACAAACAGGTAACATGGGTCATGGGTTTGTTTGTTTTCCATCTGAACACCATGCGGTCTTCATGTCTTTGTTTGTTGTACATGATCATATTTTTACACATCTTTTTTTTTTTTTTTTTGTTTTTACACGTGTGTCATTTTTTTTTAAACGTCCTTTTTGTTTTTACACATCCTTATTTCTTAACACACTCATTTCTTTTTACACATCCTCTTTTCTTTTACATGTGCTTTATTTCTGTTGATACACGTCCTTTTTTTTTTTTTTTTTTTTTTTTACACATACTTTTTTTTTTTACACATTTCCTTTATTTGTATTTTATCCACATCCTTATTTGTCCTCCTTTTTTTTTCACGTCCTCTCCCTGTGACGGACAGGTGCAGTTCCAGAAGATCCAGCAGCTCCGGCTGTCTCAGTCCCGGGCGCAGTACTACGGAGGCTCACTTCCAAACGTCAATCAAATCGGCAACACCAGCGCTGAATTTCAGGTGAGAACGCCTGATAGTCAGAATATAACAGCATCTGTCACCTGCATTTTATAATTTGTTTTTACAGGCAGATTTTACAGTTTTGAACAATTCCATCCCAGGTTTATTAAATGTTGTAGTTGTGAGGTTTTAACAGTGAAACTGACCGAACTGGTCCTTTCCAATTAGACATTTGTTCTAAAATTATTAAAAAAAATAAAAAGACATAAAATCTCAAGTTTCACAAAAATTTCAGCCCAGTCCATAAATTTGAAACTTTGGTATTAAGAAAGACTTTTTAATTTAAAATTGCAATTTCTTTTGAAAAATATCAACTTTCTTGTAACATTTTGACACAAAATGACATTGTCGTAACGTGGCAAACCTTTTGTCCTAAAATTTCAAATTTCTGTTAGAAAATAAGTAAATTTAACAAAAATTATGAAGGATTTTGCACCAAAATAAGAAATTGTTACAAAGAATCTGAATTTGGCAGTGTCACATTTTAGAAATGAATTTTTGTCACAAAAATCACAACAGTTATTGTAAAATTAAGACAGACTTGTACTAAAATCCACATTTATGTATAGAATCAAAAATTTGATAAAGTTTATACTTTTTTTTTTAAACTACTATCCTGATAATGAAATAATTTTACATCAATTATTTAATTTTCAAATTATAATTTTTGTTTGAAAATATCAACTTTTACATCATTTTGACAAAAAAAAAATAACAGTTCAAAGATTGCAAATTTTTCTATTTCAACTTTTTTTCTTCTAAAATTACAAAATCTTGTGACTTTTATCATGACACTGAGGCTTAAGAACAAATATCAGATTTTTTTTCTCATATATTTGAAAAGTTTCACTTTTTTGTGAAAGGGAAAAAAAAGCACATTTCGTGTAATAATTTTATACCTTTACAAGATCAAGACTTTTATTCAAAAACGATCAAGACTTATAAATGTCACAAAATTATGACGTTTTTTAAGCTTAAAACTTGATTTTTTTTTTTGTTGGAAAATTTTATGAATATTTTTGACATAAAATTGCAACAGTCATAAAAATTTAACATTTTATATAATTTCAACGTTTTGTCTTAAAATTAAATTTAAAATTTAAGTTTTTAAAAAATGAACTTTTAGTCGGAAAATCTTTTTCAATCAATTTCCAAATCCTGACTTTCTGACATAAATCCGCTCCTCTCCACCTCAGTTATTCTATTTTTTCATGTCAGAACTGAGTCAAACATTTCCTCAGAAATGTTCTAGTTAGAAGTTTATGATCTTTAAACGCTCTCACGGACCAGATAAGATGAAGTGATGGGCCGGATGTGGCCCATGGGCCTTCTGTTATATACAGTTGATGGTTGGAGTACTTACTAACCAGATAAAGGCTAACTGGTCCCACCTTGGTTCTGGCTCTTTCAGACACGCTCTCAGCAGGTTTCTCTCAGTCCTTCTGAATGAGGAGGTGTGGTTAAATAATCACAACAATTAACAAGCTGAATGTTTTAGTCTTCAGGTTTTTGGTCTGAATCTCACACATTTCCATGTACCATTTATTCCAGTTAGTTTTACTGGGAGTTTTATTGGACTGGACTTCTGTCTCTGTGACAGTAAACATCTGTGGCGAACTCAGTTTTTCTGCCGTTTCTGTCTGCACCATCGCTGCACCATCACTGCATCACATCACCGTGATGTTAGTCTGAAATGCTCTTTAGTAGTTTTGTTCATTTGTTTTCTTTTTTGTTTGTTTGTTTCAGTTGTTCTTTCCACCTAGACATTTATTTTAAAACCTAAAAAATAAAAAAGTCATTGTCAAAGTTATTGAACAGTCATAGATGCCACAAAATTGTGACTTTTTAAAGGAGACAGAGAATCAAAATCCATTTTTACCTTGTCTTTGTTGAAAAGTGATAGTCTACCTGCATTCAAAAACACACGAAAAATCCTAAACATCCTGAACATCTCCGTTTCATTGAAATCCCTACTTTAGAAATGTTTAGAAATGCCAGAAATCGGGCCAATCTGAACAACAGGTACAAATGGTGTAAAATGTATCCTCCCCCCACTCTCACTCCATTCCCTCCCCTACAAAATAATTTACATACAACATTTGTAACATTCGTATTACAACTTTTTTTCTTCAGACTTTATTAACTTCAAGACTTTTTACACAAAACATTAGCATCATCAGCCTTGAGTGAGCCTCCTCTGTCTATGTTGATGCTCGTAATTATTATAGACCCCATTGAATCGTTGAATTCTCTGTCTGAGCCCGAGCCTTGCCCGATACCCAACTCAGCCAGTTTCTGAAGCCGGCAAAGTCTCTTTTGAGGTCCAGCAAAGGCAGCCAATCAAAGGTGGTGCAGTGGTTAGAGCAAGCGGCCCACATACTGAGGCTACAGTCCGATTCGCAGACTGTAACCCTTTGCTGCACGTCGTCCCTATTACCTGTCTCTGAATAAAGGCCACTAGAGCCACAATATCTTGAAGGAAAAAAATGTAATAATCTAAATCTCTGTCATAAAATAGGTAAATTTAACAAAAATAACAAAAAATGATTGTATAATTGCAATTTGACAAAAAAATGAATTTGGCAATATTTTTTCATAAAAACAAAAGAATTGTTGTCGTAAAATCTCAAAAGTCACAAGCTTTATTGTAAAATTAACACTTTTGTATTAAAACCTATATTTTTTTTTCTCATAATAAAATCAAAAACAAACTAATTTCAATGTAAAATTACAATTTTTTAAAGATCAAGAATTTAGTACTTAAGTTGTTTTGATGTGGCGGTCAGAGGTGTTGATACGGTTTCTGTATCGATTATTATTTATTCAAAATATAAATGTTTTTGGGGCTCAAGCCAAGAGGAAAGGGAACACTTTTTCCTTTTTTGAAAGGGAACAAAACTTTTGTGGTAAAATTGTGAATTTTGCAAAATCACAATAATTCTTTTTTCTGGTGCAAAATATTGACGTTTGCAAAATCACCACATTCTGACACAAAATTACCATTTACTGTTGTGAAATTGTAAATTGTATTTTTTATGAGAGATTTGATGTCATAAATTGCAAGTTTTGTATAACTGTACCTCAAATTTGTTTCTTAAAATCACAGATTTTGCAAAACCTTTTTTCAAAACTAGACCTTTTAACTTTGTAATTTAAAATCACGACTTTATGACCTAAAATTTCTTATTTTTTGTGTAAAATTTCTTTTTTTTTTTGAAAATCATTGTAAAAATCAGACACTTATGTAAAATTATAACTTTTTAACTTAATGCAGTTTTTTTGGTGTAAAATATTGACTTTTGAACTCAACTGTGAATTTCAGTGCATGAAAGTGCACGAAGTGTATAAAGCAGCATAAACTTTTATTTTAACTCAGAAAGATGCCCATCGAGACCTCGGGGGTCCACAGAAACGATGTTGGGCAGTAGATGGTTTAATGTCTGAAAATCCTTCTCTGGAAGCAGAGAACAGAACATGGATGTTTTCTTTTAAAAGTCTGCTTACCTTAAGATTGTTATCTAGCAGAATCAAGGTTTTGTGCTCTTTCAGGGATTTCTCAGGGCCAGTTGTTTCTGACGTACAGCATTAACGTGTAATTAATTAATCTGTAAAAAAAAACGATGAAATGAATCTACAGCAGTGAAAGTAAACTTCTCCAGGGAGGGTTAAATAATTCAGCTGAATTTCTGCTGATGGGGAAAAGACAGAATAAAATATCAGTGCAGTAGGATCAGCACTTTTTGAAGCTTTTTCTCTCGTTTCTGTGATACGAGCAGGACTGGATCTTTGTCAGATCCCTCAATACGGGATCAGAGAACATCCAGGTAAAGGTGTCGTTGTTGCTGGAAAGAAAGGCTCTTTGAGGCAGAGCCATCTTTGGATCACTGAGCTCACATCCAGAAACCAGTCTGAACACAAAGGGCAGGCCTCACTGATTAAAGACTGAATAGTTTCTGGTTTCTATGGATTTTCTGTTAAGATAAGACTCAATCCGAGGTCGCTGAGCATCAAAAACTACGACTATTTAGACTTTAGAACTCAGAATTAACATTCAGTCTGACTGGTTAGAGGAATGCTTTTATTTGCTTGTTTTTAGTTAATGCACAAAGATGATATTGAGTTTTAATTAACTTAATTTTCAAGTAAAAAGCCTTCTATAGTTTAATGTTCTGATTTGTCATCACTTAGAAAATGAAAGTCAATAGACATTCTCTAGGTGTAATGATTTTGGACGAGGAATGACTGGTTGAGAAGAGTAACAATACGTGTTTTCACTTCAGTCCCCTAAAGTCCTTAGTTACTCCAGAAAAACTCTCCAGGTTACATAAAGAGTCTCTTGAGGGTCTGAATACTGGTTAAATATAGAGATGACATCTCTAAGCTGTGAAGTCTGCATTTATCAGTGGAATAAAGTTCTGAGTAATTTACCAGCTAATAAGCTGCTAGATCTCAGCTGTGTCCCATCTCCTCTGATGTTACTTGATGTGGCATTGATTTCATACTCATTTCAGAATTTTGACTCTAATTGGGTTTTGGTTCTAGATTCTGGGTTTTAGGTCTCTGATTTTGGGTTTTTGGGTCTCCGGTTCCATGAAGTCAAATCAGATCAGTTCCTTCCAGGGTAACCACGTTTGTAGATGTGTTTTGGTCTGCGCTCTTATCTTAAGGGGTATTCACACCATAAAACGTTTTTTTTGTTTTTTGTCTTTCATGTGGTTCACTTTCACATTGTGGGTAATTGCAAGTGGACCAGTGCACTAAAGTCGTCCAACCATTGGATAGAAATGTGCGGGCCTGGTTAAAGCAGTAAGGCTTAGACCATCCTGCATATGTCTATGAGAGCATCTCGCACCTTAATGTAATTTTGGGGAAGTTTTTAACTTTTAACGCGTTATTGTGCAGGAGACTGCTGGAATCATCTCTCCTTCATTTGTTCACTGAACATGCTGTATACCTCAACATTTTAATGAGTTTTTCTAGCAGTTGTGCTATATGAATATCTGCCCAGATATGTCGTTGTTCATAATGCTTGACAACGACAAGAGCCCATCAAAGCCAAAAAGGTCTGCTTTTAGCGGCTGGGTCGGATCGAGGTTGGTCTGCTTTCACATTTGAAACAAACAGAGTTCGTTTGGAGCCGTTATGAGACCATCTCTCCAGCTGCGTCTTGGTTTGCTTATTTGGTCCGAACCAGAGTTCAAATGCTTGTATTCGCAAAGGCCCAAAAGGTCCAAACCAGTGAAGGAAACAAATTTGAGTTGATTTTAAGCAAACTAAACATGGCCGTTGTGAATACTCTCTTAGTATCTGTACTTTAATTTGAGCTTTAAATCTTCAGTAAATGCTTATTTTCTGATGCTTGTATTCTGACTAACTGACAACATTTCCATCTCCTCCAGGGGGGCTTCCCTTCAGGCCTGGACTCTGTCAGAGGTACCCGCCACCACGGGCTAGTCGAGAGGGTCCACAGGGACCGCAACCGCATCAACTCCCCCCACCGCCGGCCCATCGATAAGCACGGACGGCAGATATCCTTCCACAGCTGAACTAATGCCTGCAGTAGAGCTCTCAGATACATCAGTGAGATGCTGTCGTCATGAAAGGTCAGACAGAGTAATATACGTGGAGTTTTAATGTGATGACACTCGTGTAGGTGGCGTTTCTGTCGCCTCAGGAGCAGACTTAGTCATAATTATTCAAAACGTGACGCAGAGATGATGCGTTTTATTTATGCCTGATGGACATGGACAGTAGGAGACTCACAGCTCACAAAGATTGTATTCAGGCTGACGAACGAGCTGCAGCTTCATTCATTAACCCTTCTCTCACTGCTGCAGGATTGTTTTTCCTGCTACATTTTGGTCACAGTTTTTAGGGTCAGGAGTCTCATCAATGTGGACTTTTATGAATATTTGTAAATGAAGTTCTCTTTTTTAGTGAGCATATGTTGCACTTGCATGGAGAACAGCTTCATTTTTCTGAGTGATTATGCTGTTTCCTGTCTACAGAGATGATTCAGTCAACAAACTGATTTTTAACATAAAGAAATGTTTTATGGATATAATACCTTTTAAAGGAAAAGACCCAGAACAGAGCAGATCATAATAAAAGCAAGTAAATTTGACTAGCGCATATGGGACCATAATTACCCATTATCTGCAGAACTGCAGAGGGTTGTTTTATATCGGGGGGGGGATAAATTATGGTGACAGGAAGCTGCACAGCACTTTGATGAAAATGTGAAGTATTGTTAGTAAATCTGGCTTACCAGTAATGGTACCAAATTATTATTATTTTTTATTTAAATACAGTTTTGTTGCTTTGATGGACTAAATAAATACCCAGATAAAAGGCCAGTTATTATTTATTTTCCCAACCAGATATGTTGTCAGATTTCCTGGACTCAGTTTTAAAATGATAAAAATAGAATTCACAAATGTGCAACTCTTATAAAACCAAGTCCTTTGTACTAAAGTCACAAATCTTTCTTATATAGTTGCAAATGTAAAAAAACCCAACTTATTTTATTCCTGAAAGAAACAATATTGCTTCTTCTTTAGAAAAAATAAAGTGAATTATTGTTGTAAAATCTCAAACTAAAAGAAAAACCACAACCTTTATCATAAAATTGAGGCTTTTATACTAAAATCACAAATTAAAAAAAAAACTATTAAGTTGTTTTTGTAAAAAACAAAACGCATTTTGTTGTAAACATTGCAAATTGTGCAAGATCAAGACTTTTTTTAACAGCCAAGACTTTTTATGAATCACAAATGTAACAAAATTTAGGCTTTTCAACTTAAAATTGCAATTTTTTTGTTGTAAAATATCAACTTTATGCAGCATTTTGACATAAAGGTTCAGAAATGTTCTAGTCAGAAGTTAAAGATCATCTTTA
Source organism: Arrhamphus sclerolepis (assembly GCA_037176975.1). Classification (NCBI taxonomy): domain Eukaryota; kingdom Metazoa; phylum Chordata; class Actinopteri; order Beloniformes; family Hemiramphidae; genus Arrhamphus; species Arrhamphus sclerolepis. The sequence continues at coordinate 906,978 of JBAMYA010000018.1, forward strand.
AATGCTCTCATCAGTCAGATAAGATGAAGTGGTGGATTGGAAGGTGTGTTTTAAAGTCTGCTCATGAAAAACAGAAAAATAGCTGCTTGTTAGTTGAAACCAGCCACTAAACATCAGTGTGACGAGCTCCACCAGTGTAGCTGTTAATTAGAAAGGTGTTGATCCAGTTTGACTGGATGGTTGTGTTCAGCCCAGCAGAAGTTGTCCTTTCTGCTCAGTTTGCGTCTGTTTTTAATGAGCTTATCCCGTGTTTTGTGTCTGAGGTGATGAGTGGCAACGGGCTCTCTCGGCTTTGTAAATCTGTCCTTCTGTGTTTCTGCTTTAATTCGCTCTAACGCAGCTCTTATGTAACAACCTGGAAGCAACTGCACTGCTCTCAGAGTGAAGAGCTTCTGGCAAACACCAAAATAGTGATTTTCAAGAAGACAAAACATTGTGTCCTTCCATGCACGACGTCTAGAACTCTGCTCGGGGTTTCAGCAGTGAATCAAGTTTTAAGTGTTTAAAAAAAATTTAAAAAGACTGTTTTACTTTTCAGCACTGCAGTGATTCATCAGAACTCTGTACCAGTTAACCCGTCTGTCAGATGTTGAAACTCAGATGCAACTGCAGTTTCTGCAGGTGTCTAGAGCGCCACCTATAGTTTCAGACATCTCAAATGTGCCACCTACAAGTTAGAGCTCCTGAGAGTTCTTCAGTCCTGAGGACTGTTGCTGTCCTGTATGTTTTAAACCAGAGGTATCAAACTGTTTCGTCCTTGGCTACATCGTCATCATAATTATTATTAAAGAGCCACATGGTTACCACTAAAGGGCCACATCATCACCATGGTTACCGTTAAAGGGCCGCTTTGTCATCATAGTTACCGTTAAAGGGCCAAATGGTCACCATAGTTATTACTAAAGAGCTACATGGTAATCACTAAAGGGCTACATCATCACCACGGTTACTGTTAAAGGGCCGCATTGTCATCACGGTTACTGTAAAAGGGCCACATCGTAACCACGGTTACCGGTTAAGGGCCACATTGTCACCACAGTTACCATTAAAGGGACGGTTATTCTTTACTTTCTCATCCAGCTCTGTTGGCAGATTTTGTGAAAGTTCCTGGACTCAGTCATACAATTTCTTCTTTTTTTTTTTGTCAAAAACTCAAATTTCACTCATTTGCAAGTTTAATCATGAAATTGAGGCTTTTTCTCTAAAATCACACCTTTTTGTCATATAATCACAAATTTAAACAACCTGCCTTTTTTTCATTAAAAATAGATTGTTAAATAGCAAATTTCATAGGATGACATCTTCATTTCATAAAAAAGTGAATTTTTGTCATACAATTTCACATAAATCTCAACGTTTATCATTGAGACTCTTCTGCTAAGTGGTGGGCTGGATTTGGCACGCGGGCCTCAAGTTTAACATGTGCTCTAATTAGTGTGTCATGTGTTATGTAGACCTGGGAGACTGGCTGATGGCCATCCAATCAGGTGTGATTGAGCAGAGACCAAATTATTTAAAACAAAGTTGTCTCCAGAGCATGTCCCCCAAGCACATGGCAAAGCCTAACAGTGGCAAGAAAAGTCCAAAAATGTACAAATATATGGTATAAAAATATATAAATATATGCTGGTCGGAGGGTTAGACTGCATGGATGTAAGATTTGTGAGGCGAGGGGTGTTACAACATCATCACGACAGCACATGGAAAAGGAGAAGAGAGCGAGACTACGGAAGATAGATGATGTTGATGATGTTAAATGATTCAGGACAATCTCAGATTGAGATCAGAATGAGCTAAACAGAAATGGAAGAAGGTTCCTGCTGCTGATGAGTTGTAGAACAGCATCAGGTCAATCAAAGTTGCCCAAAAGAGGTATTTTATTTTTTAATGGTGCTTAACTGAAAAATGAAATGCTGTTACCATGTTTACCATGTAAAGTAGGAAAACAAAGTAAAGGGTGACGTAGGACTTAATTCTGAAAATGTCATTTTCATCCTCTGTTTCTGGTCTTGCTGTGATCCTCGTTTCTGTGCCACTGATTTCTTTAACATGAATCCACATGGAGAGCTCTCCGTATGGAGCGGTGTACCTGTCGCCACCTCCGGACAACAGCTGGAGAAGGTGAGTAGCAGCTCCTCTTCCTCTCACTGGTGTTTTATAACAGGAAGTATTAACTCCTGCCAGTGCGTTTCCTGCATTGAATCTGCTTCCTGGATCCAGATCCAGACGCTCTCGTGGATGAGAGGAAGAGCTGAGTGGGTGAAGTTGTTGTTTCAAGTGTGTGAATGCTGTGTTTGCTCCGTGAAGACTGAAGGTGTTTGACACATAACCTTTGAGTTTAAAGGTCATGTCCTACAGCAGCTGGTAGGGGATTTGCTGTTGCTGCTTCCCTGTGGAGCTGAACCTCCAACTCACTTCAAACTCTAGGACAGTAATAATGCTGGATGAGCTGTTCTTGTGAGCCACAGGATGTCCCTTTTCTTTTCTTTTCTTTTCTTTTTTTTCTCTCCAGTTCTGTTTGTGCCAACGTAGCGCAGCAATGCGTTGGTAGACAGCTTTTCCTCAGTGTTTACAACAGAGTGAATTATGGGCCTGTAGATAAAAGGCTGAGCCAAGCTCCTCCCCCTTCACTCTGTCAGTCTGGCTTTGTCTCCACTCTGGTGTTTAGTATGCCGGCCTGGCCGGCTGCCAATCACCCAACCCGGTCTTCCTCCCCGGCTCAGAGACAGACGCTGGCCAGGCTCAGTTTTATACTACAACAGCTTGTGCTATAGAGATGAAGACGGCCCACGCCCTCTCTTTGTTGACGACACAAAAACAGGTTGGCTGACAAACGTCCTCATGGAGGAAGCAGACGTCAGAGCGCTCAGAGTGGGTGTGTTCCTGTGAGAGCCAAAACTGACTTTGTTCTACAGACTGATGACCATGTTATCTGAACAGCTTTACACCAGTTCTCTGAACTAACTGGATGATGGTTTCTACTGTTACTGTTGTACTGTTGTGTAGGAAAGGGATCTTCTAAAGATTGTGAGAACTAACTTTCTTCAAATGCAGGGAACAGTTTTATGAGATTTTGGTTTTGGTAAAATAAATGAGTGGGGAATGAACAGGGATTGGTGCAGCGTCTGTACCGGTCTGATGTGGTGAATAGAGTTAGAATCTCTTTTCTGTAGACCTTTGTTCCTGCTGTCCTGAACTGTGGGTAGTAAATGAAAGGATGGGTTTTGATGGATTCTACTAGATCCAGGTCCAGAATTAGGCTGGATCCAGATCCAGGATTGGTCTGGTGTGTTTAGACTCTTCTTGTTGAAAGATTTCCTCTTCAGCAGAAGACAGCGTGACCTCTTCAGACTGATCCAGGATCCACCACACCATGTCCACATTATGATGCTGCCTCCCCCATGCTACACCGAGGCCTGAATTCAGTGTTTGGGGATCTGTAGCTCCTAGACTCAAAAAGATCCCTCTAGATTTCATCACTCCATTTCTCTTTAGGCCAGTCAGTGCTCTTCTATTCTTCTCGCAGATATCATGGCTTCTTCTAACGGTTCCAGTCCTCATAGGTAACTTCAGATCTTATTGATCACCTGGAGCTGATTATTGCACTTCTTCCAACATACCAACATTAGTTTTCTGGTTTTAGCTCTTTTAAAGCATCTGAGGTGATTGCAACTGAACAGCCTTCTTCGCGTTTCCTCTCAGACCCTCATCTGTGGAGCACATCAGCCTGTTTCAGTTCAGTCTGGATCAGTGTCTTTGTTTCACCCCTTCAAAAATAAATTGTTTTTCTTTCTTCTTTTCCACCTCTTCCAGCCATAATTTGGTCTGATTGGCATCAAACCTATCAAGTCTCTGCAGGACAGATCCAGCCTTCTGCCCCAACATGCAGCAGATTGTTCTCACAGTGTGCAACAGGAATAAACTTCCTCTCAACTGTGAGTTTTGGCCCTCGTCACTCTTACAGGGAGAGAGATTCGTGCTCAGTGCTTTGGTTTTAGTTTTAGAGCACAGATCCATCTGCACAACAATGTGTGTGTATATGTGTATATATATATATATGTATACACATGTATGTATATGTGTGTGTATATATATATATATATATATTTACATAGCTACATGGCCCTGAAACGCTTTTTCTTTGTTTAATGCTTTAATTAGTTTTTTTTTCACATTTAAAAGTAATAAATTATCATAATGTAAATGTATTATCATTTAACAGAATGATGAATCACAAAGTGGAGATAAATAATCAAAAATTCTAAAGTGTCAACTAAACCTGAAAGCCATGAGCCAACTTGTCACATGCAGCTCAGCCTCAGTGGAGTTTCTGCCCCTCATGAGGCCACCTCAACATTTTGAAATGGATCTTTCCATGTCACCACGGAAAGCATTCCACTGTGGATGCACCGTGTCACCACCCAGATGATGATTAATGTCTCTACAGTGACGAGAGTTAGCCCTGCAGGAACTTCATCAGTGTTGTGATTCTCAGGCTGTTCAGATGAAGATGCAACACAGTGCTGGAGAGAAAACGGAAAATCTGTCTGGCATGAGGATTGTCCTAGAAAGTCTCATTGAAGAAAAACAGTGCGATTAAATCGACTGTACACATTTTTACAAAGATCAGTGGCTAAGTGTAATTTTCTTCCATGGAAATGTTCTTAAGCTCAAAGGCAGATTCTCTTCTTGTTGGTCTAATGGGAATATGGGGCGGTTAAGTGTTTACAACACCAGCTACATCTGTAGTTCATTATTGCTCGTCAGCTGTGGACAAGAGCCACAAAGGATTTTAACTGTTTCACTGCAGCCAGCATCTGCGAGACCTAGCTAGAAAGCACGAGTCTTTTATGGAAGTACTGGTTGCGTTCAGAAAAGTTTTAGGCACCTCAGATATTCTGATTAATTATAAACTACTATCAGGGAGGATGGGGAAATGAGCTGTACCATAACAACGGAGTAAAACTGAACCTTCCAAAGAGATGGGAAACACAACGAGAGCTCAAAGAGATCATAGAGCCCCATCGTTGAGCCCCTTAACTGAGCCACATCCAATCCCACATCATATACTGATTCATTTTGGTTCCTGAAAATCCTAACATTTGTTTTGATCAAAATGATTGTTGTTAAATTTCCCAGGATAATCAGGACTTGGAGCCATGACATGAAGAACAATCATGCCTGAAGCTGTTCACACAGCCTTTACATAACTGTCCATACCAACCAGTCTGGCCAACAAGAGACTTTTGGAATTTTTTTGTTTTAAGTACCTCTGCTTCAGGGTCAGAGTCTCAGTCCAGTTTCAGTTCTGGTTTAGGGTCAGGGTCTCAGTCTAGTTCAGGTTCTGGTCAGGGTCTCAGTCCAGTTCTGGTTCAGGTCCAGGTCAGGGTCTCAGTCCGGTCCCACGCCCCCCCTCTGCCCAGATGTAGCAGCGTCTCCTGGGATCAGATCTCAGACCAGCTCCCTGGGGAGGACAAAAAAAGCCTTGAGAGGAGGAGAGGAATCTTTCCACCTCTGCTTCTTGGGGAGATGCTTTATTATGTTTGCTCAGGTTTTTTTTTCCTCCATGTACAGTCATGTGAAAAAGGGGAAAAAAAAAAAACTTTTAATTTTCAGGTTCAAAGACCAGAAAGGATTCACTCCTGTCTGGTCTACTACCAGGTCTGAGAGCCACTGATGAACAACACCATATTACATAAGGTCGTTATTTATTTCATTTGTTTAAATGGAACTAAAGATGTTTTTTATTCCCCTCCAAACAGGTCAGTCTTTTTTCTCATTTTAATGTCATAAATCATCATACAGTGGGGCAAAAAAGTATTTAGTCAGCCACCAATTGTACAAGTTCTCCCACTTAAAAAGATGAGAGAGGCCTGTAATTTTCATCATAGGTATACCTCAACTATGAGACAAAATGAGAGAAAAAAATCCAGAAAATCACATTGTCTGATTTGAAATATTTATTGAAGTATTTATTTGCAAATCATGGTGGAAAATAAGTATTTGGTCAATAGCAAAAGTTCATCTCAATACTTTGTCATATACCCTTTGTTGGCAATGGCAGAGGTCAAATATTTTCTGGAAGTCTTCACAAGGTTTTCACCACTGTTGCTGATATCTTGGCCCATTCCTCCATGCAGATCTCCTCTA
>JBAMYA010000018.1:913227-923383 GCA_037176975.1 Arrhamphus sclerolepis
GACAGAGGAGCCTCTTACAGAAGAAGTTACAGGTCTGTGAGAGCCAGAAATCTTGCTTGTTTGTAGGTGACCAAATATTTATTTTCCACCATGATTTGCAAATGGATTCTTTAAAGATCGGACAATGTGATTTTCTGGATTTTGTTCTCATTTTGTCTCTCATAGTTGAGGTGTACACATGATGAAAATTACAGACCTCTCATCTTTTTAAGTGGGAGAACTTGCACAATTGATGGTTGACTAAATACTTTTTTGCCCCACTGTATTTGATGTGCCAGTTTGACACCTATACGTTGGGTTGCTTTAGTTTCTCTAAAAATCTGATCTTGGACGTCCATGTCTAGCCTGAGAAGACAGGCTCCAGGTGCTTTGAATGTTTTCCACTTGCTGAATAATCATTCTTAATGTTGCATAATGGATTTAAAATTGTTTGGAAATGATCTTATAACCCGTCCCTGATGAATAGACAGAAAATAAACTAACAAACTTTAATTTAATCCTTTACAGAATTGCCATTAAATATATTTCTATTATAGCAGTTTGTACTTCAAAATAATGAACTTCTTTTTCTTTTTACATCTTGTCTTAAAACAGTGGCATCAAACCCATTACCACTGAGGGCCACATCAGCATCATGCTGGCCCTACAAGAATAATAATTAAAAGAAAAACTGAGAAGATCCACCCCTTCAGCCGATGTTTATCAGATGTTATAATTAGCTGGCTGATGACTGTCTTATGGCTGATATCAGCTAGATGTATGTGTGCTGTCTGGGATAGCGCTGTTTGAATGGTTTAATGTGATTGGCAAATCATTTCTCACGTGGGGTCCATTCTTATGATTGGCTGAAACATGGAAGATATCTGATTGGCTGCAGATCATTCCGCATTAAAAAAAATGCATTTGTGAGTTGAGGCAAGTCAGGGGAGTCTCAAAATTCACTCACAAATGCAGCTAAGTCCACAGATTAGAGGCCATTTGTAAATCAAGTTATATTTATGTGTGCATCAGAAATACACGTGTGAATCTTGCCCTGCGCATTTGTGAATGTTGTCCTTTATCTTTATGACTTTAACTGTTTTAAACTCGGGTTGTTTCTTTATACTTTTGTTTCAACCATGGGTGTCATTGTGTGCATTTGTTGTTATGATTTGTTGTTAGACGGGAGTGCCTCGACTACTCAGCATTCCACGTCCTGCGTCATAAATCTAAATATAAGTTGAGTGAGGAGCACTGCTCAGCCAGGTAATGTGACACACACAGGTGTTATAGTTGGCCCACTTTGTTCTTAAACTGCTCACAAATGTCAGAGTGCACCAGCAGCCACCAAGAAATCATATTTAGGTTTTAGCTCTGCAGCAGTGATGGTGTCATGTAGGTTTGATGAATGAACTTTTTTTTAAGGTTTTGCTGCAGAACAGCTGATGGTAACAAACATCCTGATAACTATTGCAACACGTTTAGAGGATGCTTTTATCCAAAGTTAATTAAAACAGAGGAAATACAGTGGTTCCTTGAGTTATGAATTTGATTTGAGCCATGACAGAGCTTGTAAGTCAATTAGCTCGTAAATCAAATCAATTTGAAATTGATAGAAATGCCATTAATCTGTTCCATCCCCAAAAAACTACCCCAATTTTTTGTTATGTGTTTTTAACCTTTGCAAAGCATTAAAGGCTGAAGTCAAATGACCTGGGGTTGAGGCATTGACAGAAGCTTGGGTGGTTAGGGTTAGCGCTTAGTGTCTTTTGAGGGTTAAATAAGAAAAATGTAGGGAGGAATTTGTGTCATTGTGTGCTTTTTTTCACTTTCGGTTGGTACACTTAACTGCTGAACTTAATTGCTACAATTTACTTATGTTTATTCATGTTTTTCTATAATTTCATGCTTTACTTCATTTGACATCATGCGCGTCTTCTTCTCAACACTTTCTTACCCATGGTTAGAAAACAAAAAGTTGGCTAAATAACTGCACAAAAAGCACAAAACGCAAAAGAAAGGCTTCTTCAGTCAGGTAACAAAGCAAAGTGGACAAGTGAGACACAGGGCACTAACCAAGTTTGCTCACCACGCCAACTATCATTGTGCTTGAACCTTCGTAACTCGGAAATCAAGGCAAAATCATCAAGGGAATGATGCCTCGCAACTCGGGAAAACTTGTATGTTAGTACACTCGTAACTCAAGGTACCACTGTACAATAATCTACATTCTTTTCTGTTCTGATGTTGAGTCAGGTATGGTCTTATTTTCTGGATGTTGTAGAGTTCAAAGCCGAGGAACCGAAGCAACATGGTAAGAGAAGGATAACTGGTCATCCACCAAGACACCCAGGTTCTTAGTGACCTTTGTAGGAGCGATGGTTGTTTCTGTTTATGTTGTGGTTGATTGATTGGTGGGCAATGATAACCATCACTACTGTCTTTGACAGGTTCAGTTGAAGGTGGCGGTCCTTCATCCAGGCAGAGATTGTGGAGGTAGAGTTGTGTGTCATCTGTATAGAGCAGTGATATGAGAAACCACATCTAGTTTATGTACAGATGGTGGATGGACAGATGCTGCAGTTTGTTTGGGTTTTTTTTGTTACCCTCAGGGCCACAGCAAATTAATATGAGACTGTTGACTAGCGTTCTTGTGGGTAATGATAAAGGCTTAAACCCATGAAGGTGATAGGTTATAAGAGAAATGCTCTCTGAGTTTAGTTTAGAGAATGCTTGTTTCACCCCGATTGCTTGTTTCTTCTAATTTGATTCTGTTCAAGTGATGTCATTGCGTTCTTATATCTCAATAGTTACTTTGAATATAGTTTGGCATAAACAAGATGTCTATACAAAGTAGACTGATACTTCATACACATTCTGGGAACTGATATATTCTTGTTCAAGATATTTCGCATGAACTTTTTTTCTTTTGTGGTAAGTAAATGCGAGCTTTTGTCATTTACACCCATTTTTAAACCGTCACTCTTCATGCAATTTTCAGGCTTTGATATTTCTTCATTTAGAATTGTTTTCTTGTTTTTCCATTTTTCACAGAGCCAATTGTCTTGGACCAATTTCTCTTTAAATTTTTTCAGTATTTTATTTTTATTTAGTTATTTATTTATCTTTGTTTGTTTTTTTTTAATGTTTCATCACTCCTTCACCTATCGTCTTTCCATTTCACTCCCAAATGAAATCGCATTGTGGTGTCTCAATGTTTCCAGGGTCTTTCTTTCTTCTCAACAAATCGAAAAAAGTTCATATTTTTCAGCAGCGTACTTCCTCCTTCCAGAGGCGTTCGGGTTTCTACTTTCATCCAGTAACTTGGTCTGTCGTCGTTTTTCCTCTCTGTCTTTAAAGGGAACAGCAGCCATGGACTGAGGAAAAACGGCCTGGGTTTAGATTATTATCACAACTCAACAGGTGACCCCTGACCCCGATCCATTTTTTCATCAATCTTTACCCTCAGCCTATATCTCCACTGCTTTATCCCTCGCTCACAGAGATCAGCAGTTCTGCTCTTTCTGCTTCATAACGTTCTGGTTTCTCTCCATCAGATCTATAGCATCTCAGTAATCCTCTGCCTTCTTTTCCAAGCACTGAAATAGCTGCACAAAGTCCCACCAACTGTATAATTTAGTAATTGTTTTTTCTCTTTTAAGACTGGTATTTCTCAACATTGATGGATAGTGTTTTCTCTGACTAACCAGCTGTAGGCTTTTGGCTGTTTAACATCAAGGATCCTTATTAACATTTTCTTACTTTCAGCCTTTTTTATATCTCTTCAAAGTGTTTATTTTTTCCTGTCTTGCTTGAGTGTTTTTGGAGTCAGTGACTGTTCAGATTGTATTGACATGTTTTTATTTTGAAGATGTATAGAATCATTTACATTTAAGAGGACAAAAAAAATTCAACATTTTTCATAACAGTCTATTTATTTGCCTTTTCATAAAAGACTTACAGAAAGAAATGTTCTGTAAAGAACACGACTAATCTGTCCCAGTTGTCAGATTTAAGCTCTTGAAAGTTTTGTGACAAACATTTTGAAGCATCAGTGATGTTTCAATAATTAGATGAATGTCATGTAGTGTGGGGTTATATGGAGGATCCAAATGCAGAAGAGAAGGCAGGAGTATCCAAAACAGTGATATTGAATATGAAGAACCAAAAGCTCTGCCACAGCAGGAATACACAAAAAATGAACTACAACCAAAAGAATGCAAAGAAAACACAAACTAACCATGCGCACAAACACAGGGAACAAACAGTACAGACCAGCACAGGGCAGACAAAGACAGGACCTTATACACACACAGGGGTAACGAGACACAGGTGAAACACATCAGGGGAACAAGGATCAGGAAAGTCAAACAGAACATAACTAGACACAGATGGGATTTCAAAATAAAAGCGGGACCAAAACCAGAAAAAAACCCTAAACCAAAACCTAAACCATGACAGATAAATAATCAAACAAAGCACCTACACACGGATGAGTCCACAGAGCCCAAAGACAAAACAACACATTTAGTACAAAAACAAAGTAAATGAGTGTTGATGTTGTTTTGGAAAAAATAAAAGTAAACTTGCATCAATGTCACATGAACATGTTGTTGGTGTTAAAGGAACCGTGAGCTTGGTTGAAGTCATATTTATCTGATAGATTACATACATCAGTAGGTCCTGGTGTTCCTCAGGGTTCTGTATTTAGATCGTTTCTTTTCTCTCCATACATGTTTCCATTAGGTTCTACGATCAGATAGCAATTCTGTGCAGGTGATACTCATCTATATCTGTCCATGAAGCCAGATTAAACCAGTAAACTGGATGCCTGCTAACTTCCTTGTGATTCAGAAGCACTAGATGGTTTACTTTGACATCTAGTTCTGCTCTGCTCTGAGGAAATTTGAGAGATATTTGGACAACAACTTGTGCTTTAAATCACACAACAACAGGGTGTTTTATACATCTTTCTAGTTCAGAAACCACTCAAGGCATTTTTATAACACTAGCATCTTTCTCTCACTGACACAGATTAATTAGATCCACTTATTAATGGCTCCTACAATTACTTCTTTGAATAAATTTAGTAAAAATGAAGAAAGGAAAAAAAACAGAATAATATTTCCGAACATTTATATACTGCTGAAAGCAGCAAACTTGCATGGATTTCTGTACTTAAGGACAACAAATATGAAAATGGTGATTACATCACAAATCCAAAATGCTTTCCTCCCAGATTGCTGATCAGTTTAGTCCGGATATTTAAAGGTGGCTGAGCAGGAACCAGAATGATTCACTGACCTGGCGGCCTGAAGAAGCCCAGTGCCTGTTCAAGGTTCTGGAGTACTTAGCAAAATTCTTCCTCCTTTTCCTCCCACTCAGAACCAACTCAGACTCGGCTCTACATACAAGTGCTACAAATCCAAACCCCCAGGACCCATTTGGCATGAACCAGCAGATGGGAAGAGGTCCTCCACAGCGCAATGGTGAGAGGAACACACAAACACACTCATTCAGAGCAAAAACAACGACAGAATTTTCAATGTGGAGGTTTTTTTTCTTCATCTCATTTGTTTTTTGGGTGGCTTTTAAAACATTTATTGGTGATCAATGTAAGTAGATTACTATACATTGGTAGACTTAGGTCAGAGGTTTTAAACTCTTATTTCATCCTGGGCCACATCATCACCGTGGTTACAGTTAAAGGGCCACATAATCACCATGGTAACCGTTAAAGGGTTGGTTATTCTTTACTTTCTCAACTAGGTATTTTTTCCAGCTAGTTCCTGGACTTGGTCATAACAACAACAACAAAAAAGTAACAAAATTGAGGCTTTTGTATTAAAATCACATTTTTTTTTCTTGTATTACTGCAATTTAAAAAAAAAGAACAGGTTGGTTGTTTTTAAGTTTGTTGTAACAAAAGCAAATTGTGTTGTAAAAATGAATTTCACAATATAACATTTCTTTTGTCATAAAATCTAAAATTTCACAAAAATTACAAACTGTATCATAAAATAAAGATTTCTGTTCTAGAATCAGAAATAAAAAAAGTTGACTGTATTGTTTTTTGTTTTTTAAAAAAAAAGAAAAAAAGAAGAAACTGATTTTCATATAAAATTGCAAAATTTTGTAAGATTCAGTCTTTTTTAAAAAAAATCAGAATCACAAATGTCACAAAATTATAACTTTTTAACTATTTTTTCCTTAATTTTATATAATTTCAACTTTTTGTTCTAAAACATACATTTTTGTTATTCAATTATTTCTTTCTTTATATACATATATATGTGTGTGTGTATTTTAAACAAAGATCATGAATTTTGACAAAAATTATAAAAATCAAATCTTTTTCAGTTGTCTTCTAAATCCTGACTTTCTGACATAAACCAGCTGCTCTCCACTTCAGTTATTCCACTTTTTGATGTCAGAACTGAATCAAATATATATTCAGAAATGTTCCAGTTGGAAGTTTCTGATTGTCTTTAAACACTTTCATGAACCAGATAAGATGAAGTGGAGGACCAGATGTGGTCCATGGGCCTTGAGTTTGACAGCAGTGACTTAGGTTAACGCATGATTGTCTCTTCTACTGAGCCTGTTTCTGAGAGATGTCCACGAACATTGTTTAAATAATTGACTCATGACAGCAGTGACTGGTGGTTGGACGTCTGCTTGGACCTGATCTAGGTGAAGTGCAACTAAACCAGAGCGGATTGGCCTTGATGTTTGAGCTGTTATGAGACAAACATGAGCTGTGTTTTGTCTTCTCCTGGAGTGATTGTGAACGGCCGTGAGGGGCAGGGCTGAAGGGAAAAAAAATCAGAGTACAAACCCAGATCATCCTTAAACCAGATGTCCTGCAGCATGGAGGCTGGTGATCGTTGTTCTCACTCTAGTTTATGATGTTTGTGTCTCTGTTCCTCCTGTCATTCATTAACAGAGAACACAGTCTATTTAGACGGTTGCTTTTCAGTTCAGCCGGCCACAAATCATCATTTCCCCTTTCTAGCTTTAAAATGCTCTAAATATATCCTTGTATCTGAGCCAAGTCAAAGATTTCACTTCAAGTAAAAGAAAACTGGTGAAACCTTTAACTGGTTTGCTGATCTCAGCCCTGGAAGAGAAAAGTGCTCCTCCAGTTTATTGCTCCTCCTGTGTTTAGCCAACACGTTGAGACAGGATATTACCTGAAGATCAGCATCGAGAACGAGTCCCAGATACAAATAGAATCTGCTCTGTATAGGCATACAAATTTACAGCGTGTTGTTTGAATTTGTTTAGTGTGTGTGCCTCACTTCTTAGACTCATGAATAGTTGTTTCATGCAAGAATATCATTTTTGAATCACTTTAACATGTATCCAGTTTTTCACAAGGATATGAAATACCACTAATACCAATACACTTCATACACTTTACTCTTGTGCTGGACCAGCTTCAGCTTTGTTTGCAGCACTTAACCTCAGAGGCAATGCTTTAATAAACTTAAGTACTCAATTTACTTACATCCAGAGTGGTGTTGACCTTTCCACCAAGATCATGTGTTGATCATTGGAGAGTTGGACCTCTTTGAGATGTGCTGGAGAAGACTTAGAAGATATTTGGTGGGGTTAAAGTCTGGTCGTTCTAGTGGTCAGTCCATGTGTGAAAATGATGATAATAGTACATCAGATTTATATAGCCGAAGTAAAAGATAGGGATAACTTAAATAAAGTAGGAAAATAGAGATGTATAGTTGTGTATCATCAGTGTAGCAGTGTACGTGTCGTGGTGTATAATGTATCCAAATAGTAGCAGGTAGAGCATTGCTCTTCATCTCCAGTCCTCGAGGGCTGCTGTCCTGTATGTATTACAATGTTTTCCGGCCACAATACACCTGATTCAAATGAAGGGATCACCATCAGCTGGTCATCAAAGCCTCAGAAGTCTGTTAGGAACTGCTTCTTTTCAGTCAGGGGCACTGAAGCAGTCCAGTCCTCCAACTTGAGGACTGGAGTTGAAGAAGGTGAAAAGGAGGGGGCGGAGCACTGAGCCTTGAGGGACTCCATGGGTGACTGGGGTGATCGACTGAGACATGGGGATGTTTTGTGCTCTCTAAACTACTCTTTCACAGTTTGAATCAAGAAATCCTGGCATTGTTATCTTGGAATATGCCTGTGTCATAAAGGAATGAAAAAAGATCTATTGATGGGGAAGAAAGTCTTCACGTTCTGTATTTTCCTGGGCAGATAATGTTTCTGAAAGTCAACCTGACCAACTGAAACCTCAGATGGTGATTATTTTCTATATTCCAGTCAGTTCAGGTTATATTGTGTTCTCGTTGCTTTAGTGTTTGTGAGATATCCAGTTGGTGACACAACGTTGTTCTCACTCTCGTTAGCTAATGTTGATCATGAATCATAAATAACAAGTTCAAGATAACCTGATTGACACCAAACAGCAAGCTTGCAACAAGTTTCAACCCAGGCCAGGAACTTCCCTTCGCTGTGAGGAAATCTGGTTTAAAACCATACAATGGGAACAGCGCTGTGATAACATGGCCAGCCTCTTCAAGGCCTCCTTCTGTGGAGTCAGCAGAGCCACCAATGTTTTTAATGTACTGAAGATGGCTGCAGTGTATCTGACATCCAGACTCAGGACGCATCTAGTTGGATTCACACCAGTGATTATGTTACGACCAGAAAATCTGCTTCCTACAAAGAAATACACAACGCTCATGTGAGACTCAATACATGTACTCTGTCGTTGGCGTTTCCTTCTTCTGCATTATTGCTTGCGTTGCTCTGTAATTCCACCATGTTCCATTAGGTGGCAGTGAGAGTTATGATTCTGAAGTACTGTAGCTTGCATTGCTGAGTTTCCTTTTTTATTTCCTGTATGTAGCTCAGAGTCAACAACAGAGCAAATAAAGTATATTTTACGTTGTTTTTACAAACTTTACAGCAGACTTTGGTTTTACGCATCTAGAAAACAGTGAAGAAAAAAATTAAAAACAAATTTCGCATCACTGTGACGTGTGTTCCCTATTGCCCCTCCCCCCCATGGTCATTAATTTCATTATTGATAAATATTTTTGTCAATAAAACATTTATTTCATAGCGACATCTTACAAAGTGATACTGTATCTAGTCTAATCTACTTTCAAGTAATTCTGGGTTTTTCAGTTTTAATGTTCCATTCTGTATTAACTTCTGAATGGTTTAAACTTCATTTTCCGTCATCATATACTTCCACTAATGATTTCAACTTTTTTTTTCGGTGTAATTGTATATCTGTGTTGTAGTCAACTGTAAAATCAGTGTTCCCATAGAGATCAGTTTTAGAGATGCCAGCACATTCAGATCATTTCTATTCAGACGTTCCTCTAAAAGGGGCCATCGCACAAAGGCGCCTCTTGTTAAAGCAAGCAGCGTTTCCTGCACCCCCCTGCCCGTGCGTGAGCGTGCAGAGCCGTGAAGCCCCAGGGCCTCGTTGACACCTCTCAAAGTTTTTGGCGGGCTCCGAGTGGCATTAAGCCCAGCTGATTAAAGAAGCCATCTAACTCTGAATTACAGCCGTGAGTCACACTGCTAGTGGCCGTCTTCTTAAAGCAGCATGCGGCGTTTCTCATCTTCGCCGTTAAAAACCCCCTCAGTGTGAGCCGAGGACACGAGCCAGCCATTTTCCATCCCAGTTGTCCCGTTTCTGTTCCAGTCGCAGCTCTGAGTGGCAGTGACTAACACCTTTGAAGAGGAGACATGATGGAGCCAAACTGTTGTGTCGCCTCATTGTCCCATCCTTTACAGCCGCTGAAGAGAAAGCTGCTTTTCAGAACAGAGGGAGGAGTGGCTAAGAAGCAAAATGAGGGTTTTAAAAAAAAAACTTACGGGTGTTAAGCTCTTATTTCATCCTGGGCCACACCGTCATCATGATTACCATTAACAGGTTACTTTTTACTTAATCAACCAGATATGTCAGATTTCCTGCTAGTTCCTGGACAGTCAGTAAAAAAAAACAAAAACTGATTTTACAAAGTTTGTGACTTTTATCACAAAATTGAGGCTTTCAGACTAAAATTGAAATGTTCTTTTCTTGTATTTCTGCAAAAAAGCCTTTTTTTTTTTTTTTTTTTTACCTGCAAACGGGGGAATTTTGAACCACCGCCTCTCTTCCACTCATACACCTTCACATTTC
>JBAMYA010000018.1:939010-956568 GCA_037176975.1 Arrhamphus sclerolepis
AAGGTAAGAATGCATGAATTGTACATTATGTCCCAGAGTGCAATGTTTGTTTCTACATCTGTTATAAGCAACTCTAAGCTCATGAAGCATCGGTCAACGGCACACGCTTCTATAAAACTAGAGGCCAAAAACACCGTTGTTGATGATGACTGCAGATCAGGGGTTTGTTTCAAAAGGTGGGTGATGTAGAAACTCTGAGTACCTTGAACCAGAACTCTGGGAAAATGATTTTTCTGTTTCACAAAGCAAGGTTACTTAATGCTGAGCCAGACAGTTCAGTTGAGCTAGATTCAGACACTGAGGTAATTCATTGCCGGAGTTTGTTACCATGGTAACTGACGCTCTGAACTAAACCTGGTCATGAACAGTTTTACTTCAAAATACCAGAGTTTTTTTCTGTCTCCTTTTTTTTTTATCAAGCTGAAGCTTAGTTCAATCTGAAAACCGATCATATAAAGACCATTTTGGAGACGTCTGATCGAGTCAGTAAAGTATGTTGATGATGTGAATAGATAATTTAATGAGGTCAAACCAGACATTCTTCTACTCGTTCTTCTACTCATTTTTTTTTTTTAAGCGCATTGGGTCTTTTTTTTTTTGTGCCACAAGATTCATAATTTCTCATCAGCGCAGGATAAATCATTAAAGCCCAGACACAGGCACTTTTACCTGATTAGGACTGTACAGTACAGCACAGCGAAAAGCCAAAAACTATTTCCTTTCTTGGTAGCAACTGTCTTCTTTTCCACAGGAAATCTTGCATATGAAAGATTTTTTTTGAAACTTCTTCTGCATGCTGTGAAATCCAGATTGTTCAAAGAAAAATAAATATAAATAAATAATAAATAAATAAATAACCCTATAATCAACAAAGATAATAAACGTCTCATATCACCAAAAAAAAAAACTTTTTATTATCTACATCCAAAAGTCCAGGGAGAAAGATTAAGGCCTTTAGGCAACCTAGCCACCAGACTCTTGAGTTATTATTATTTTAGATTTTGGAAAGCATTGATATGCATAATCTTAACCACATGTAAGAAAGGTCTGACTTTTAGGCAGAAAAGTCAGCCAAGAGAGAAATTATCTGCTCTAAATGCACAATGTGTCCTTACAAACCAGCATGGTGAAGTGCTACATTGTTCAGTGAGGCTGCTGCTATTTAGATTTATTTAAATTTCATGTGTGGACGCTTATTACTAAAAGCATTCTTTAATTGCAAATTGTATATCTTGCAGTCCTTTTCAAAGTCACCATAACACATTATTCCCTATTCTCCAGTTCTTCACAAACTCAATATCCTCCCTAAGCTCCCATACAAAGATACATTCATTAGTGTTGAGCTCGGTTACTCGTTTTATTCCACTGCTGAATATCTCTCAGATCTCCCCGCTTTCGTTGCTATTCCTGCTACAAGAAGATCAAATGTGGCACATCAAGTTGTGATGTGACACATCATGGTGAGGTGGGCATCTATAATGCATTCTCTGTTGTGTTCAGGACATGTGAATCATAATGTCAGTTTTCTTATCCTGCTGCGCTAATACAACGACTGAATGAGCACCAGGCTGTAGCTAGATTGACAGACGGAGACAGAAAGGGCTAAAATGTGAAGTGGTTAAATAATTTGGTGTTGCTATGTGTTTTAAATCCCATATTAATCATTGAATGCATGCATGACAGTCAGAGCAAACACCGATGTGATCTTAAGAAAAAGAAAATACCTAATATGTATATATATATATATATATGTATACTGCGATGGACTGGCGACCTGTCCTGGGGTGTACCACTGCCTTTCGCCTGAATTAAGCTGGGATAGGCTCCAGCAGACCCCCGTGACCCTGTACAGGAAATAGCGGGTATAGATAATGGATGGATGGATGGATGGAATATTGTCATTCTCCAATAGTATCATATGCTGCTGTTTTGTCACAACCCCTTGAAATATGGACACATTTCAACACTAAAATGAACAAAATGGAAGTGTATTTCCACATATGCCTGAATTAAGAGATTATTTTCCTGGCCCTAACTGGGTCACTGGTAGACCAGTGGTCTCTGAGCCTGGTCTCCCTCTGACCCCATATCCTGACTCTCTCTGCACTGCAAATAAGGGCCACTAAAGCCACAAATAAACAAAAAATAAAAAAGGAATTACAAACTCAAACAACAAAATATATAGAATTAATTTAATAGAATTTAACAAAAAAAAAAAAAAAAAAGAAAAGGCAAAAATTGAACATGATTCAAGTGTTTGTAGAACCTCATCAACAACAACTTCAATTAACAGTTTCCTAGAAAATAAAATAAAATAAAATATACATGAAATACCATGACATGAAATATAGGTGAAATAAAACAAAACAAAATTAAATTAAAGAGACGTGGTTGCAAGGAATAATTTAAATGTTTATTCCATGTTGTGTATATGGTTGTGTGCATGGTTCACGTAGTGACTCATCTCTCGTGTTGTTATTGTGGTTTTGTCCATCAGACCCTTCAGATGTGAATGTGGTGAACATGTTCCTAAGAAGAAGAAGAGTTGCTGCTCAGAAGGAAGCAATTATTTAAAAAACAGCAAGTGATTTACATTCCCCACCACATCCTGACATACACACAGCTGATAACAATTTGTTTGTTTTATTACAGAAAATTCTGTTCATTTCTATTCAAACCAATTAAAGTTAACAATTCTTCTGCCATATTTCCAAAATAATTAAACATAATTGTTTCTAATTATATTGCTATAATATAGACAATAAAGAGAGAAGAAAATAATCATTACAAAGACAGTGACATTTCATGGTGCTTTACAAAGGCATTAATGTAAAATATTAAAATTAAATTAATAAATACAGCATGAGAATGCAAAATGCAAATGAATTGCGTCATAAAAATCACAAAAAAATGGTTTGAACAGAAAAAAGGAATAAAACGGAGCTTAGAATAGATGAGTAAAAACAGCGTAGTAGGATAAGACTAAATGAAGGTTTCACAGGAAAACAGTTTAACTTTAAAAGTGTCTGGAGGTGGAGAACATCTGATACCAGAGGAGGTTTGTTCATGTCCACCAGAGGAGATGAAGGTTTGGTCCTAACTGGAGCTTCTACCAGCTGACTGCTGCCTTAAGATCCCAGAGCTCTGCTGGTTTATGTTCTACTGGAAGATCTGAGGTGGATTCTGGACCCAGATTATTAAGCGATTTGTACTAACAACACAAAGTCTATTCTGGAGGTAACTGGTAACCAGTGGAAGGAACACTGCAGGTAACTGGTAACCAGTGAAAGGACCCCTGCAGGTAACTGGTAGCCAGTGGAAAGACCTCTGCAGGTAACTGGTAACCAGTGGAAGGACCTCTGCAGGTAACTGGTAACCAGTGGAAAGACCTCTGCAGGTAACTGGTAACCAGTGGAAGGATCTCTGCAGGGATCTCTGCAGGTAACTGGTAACCAGTGGAAAGACCTCTACAGGTTACTGGTAACCAGTGGAAGGATCTCTGTAGGGATCTCTGCAGGTAACTGGTAACCATTAGAAAGACCTCTGCAGGTAACTGGTAACCAGTGGAAGGACCTCAGAGCAGCAGTAATGTGTTCAGTTTTTCTGGTTCTTGTCAGGACTCTGGCAGCAGCATTCTGGATGAGCTGAAGACCAGACAGAAGAGCGTTACAGTGGTCAGGTCTGGAGCTGAAGGTTTGGATGAGCTTCTCTAAATCTGCTTCTGGCATCAGGTTTCAGACTTTGGTATTTGTTTGAGGAGATAAAAAGCTCTTACAGCCCTTATGTGGCTGCTGAAGCTCAGGTCTGGGTCAGTCAAAGCTGCAAGGTTTCTGACCTGAGTTTTTGTCTTGAGCTCTCTGGGTTCATCTTGTTCTTTCCACTTTGTTACCAAATAGAATTATTTTTTTTGTCTTGCCGTGATTTAGTTGCAGGAAGCTTGGTTGCATCCAGATGTTCACTTGCTCCAAGCAGAGACAGAGAGAGTCTGATGGACCAGAGTCACTTGATGACAGAGTCAAGTAGAGCTGGGTGTCATCTGCATAGCTGCCATCAGCAAGTGTTGCTACATATGATCTGCAGGAGAAGCATGAGGAGGCTGAACAGCAGTGGTCCAAGAACTGACTCTTGGAAGCTTTCCTCTGCATATAAGCACAGCAGAAGTGTTGAGCTCTGTAAAAGTCCGCCATAAGGATCATCAACACAAAGCAAGAGCCTGCACGTCATTTCCTGAAGTCACACATATACATGAGTGGCAAGTACACAGGAAGATAAACATAATACGTGACTGGGGGAGAAGGGGGAGGAGGGGCGTCTTTAGAAGTACCTTCACTTTACAACCTAACATCTGGAACATCTCAGACAGACAGCGGACACGTGCCTTTTCCCACCTTTTTTCTTTTTCTTTCTTTCTTTCTTTCTTTCTTTTCTTTTTTGGACAGCATTTTGCATTCTGTAGTTTGTTCTTTGATAGAATTGTGAGAATTAAGGCAAAAATGTTTCAACAGTCGGAGATCAGTAAAACCTCTCAGTACTCCTCTTTTTAAAGATGGAAATATCCGCAGACTGGCACAAATCTTTCACTGAAGGTTACTTTTAAACTGGAAAACACATAACAAGCACGCATGCATGTACATCTGCATTTTGTGCGTCTGCACGTGGGTGAGAAGGCCAAGTATTTGATCTGAAATCAACACCTCTTTGTGTGTCCACACAGACACCAGTAAATGACCGCTAAATCACTGTTCTCCAGGGCACAGACATTGTCGTCAACTCTTTTTCTTCAAGTGCTGCTCAGCTTGAAAGGGTCACATGTTTCACACCAAATGTGCTGTGTGCACGACGGGCAGCTTGCAGAAGCCAGGAACAAAGATGCAGGTGAACGGACTCTAACTTTAGGCTGGTTTACAGCCTTTCACCGGACTGGCCTTGCTTCTGGCAAGCAGAAAGCTGTCATTCTGTCATTCTTTCAGGCTGTGATGAGGCTTGTTTTAGCCTGGGCTGCAGCTGAATAGAGGGACAGAAATACATATGTAAAGAAACTATGTGGACACCTGTCCTGGCCCGGCCAAGGACGCAGCGCTGCACATTAAACAACAATGTGCTGGGCAGCCCAAGAGAACGGATGAATATAAATAGGAAATGTAGAAATTGCTTATGTTGTTCATTATGGAAAATTACATTAAACATTTAAAGCTGGCCCCTCCCAAAACTCAATAAAAGAACGATAAATAAATCAGTCTTTGTAATGACTGCTTAAGTGGTTCTGAAGGACTTATCACGGAATAAATAAGGCATAAAGAAAACTTAAATAATAAAGATGGATTGCTGATCACGAGGAACATCATTCAGTCATTTGAAAAAACTCAATAACATCACTTGCAATCATGTTCTTTGAAACATTTAGTGAATCTAAAGTTAAAAAAAACAAAACAGCATTGCATTATGGGTTCTTCCTCTCAAAACCAAAGTGGGAGCTACTTCTAGCTCGGAAATGATCCATGGATGACTCTATATGTGAGGGGAAGACTTTTAAACGGTATTCTGCATTTAGCAGGAAACCAATAAAGAAAAGTTAAAACTGGATGAAAGTTGATCTCTGGATGAAGTCTCGCTAGAGCTTTCTGGGTCGCTAAGCGGCTTTCCAAAGACATTTAGGGAAATGCCTTTACCAGTTCAAGAGTTTACCGCGTTTGGCAATAATACAAAAATGACAGAAGTGGTCCAACAACGGATTCAAGGTTCCTGACACCAAAGTGTGGTATGATATTCAAATCTCATAAACACATGTTTTATTTCTAATAGAGCATAAAGAACATATCAGATGTTGAAACTGAGACATTTTACCATTTCATGGAAAATATTAGCTCATTTAGACTTTGATGGCAGCAGCACATCTCAAACAAACCTGAAACAGGGTGGTGTTAACCACCATGTAGCATCTCCTTTTTTTTTTAACAACTGTCTGTAAACGTCTGAGAAGTGAGGAGACCATTTGTTGTCTCATTCTAGGCTGAATCAGGATTCTAGCTGCTTAACAGTCCTGGGTCTTCTTTGTTGGATTTTTCATTTTACTAAATGTTTTCTATTGGTCAAACATCTGGACTGCAGGCAGACCAGTTCAGCACCTGGACTCTTCTCCTGTGAAGACATGCTGTGGTGATGGATGCTGAAATATGGAAGGTCTTCCCTGAAAGAGACGTCTGGAAGGGAGCAGATGTTGCTGTAAAACCTCTATGAACTCTTCAGCATTGATGGAGTCTTTCCAGATGTGGGAGCTGTCCACACTGTAACCTCATACCATCAGAGATGCAGGTGTTTGAACTGTCCTGGATGGTCCTTCTCCTCTGTAGTCTGCAGGACATGTTTTTTAAACATAATTCCAAGTTTTGTTTCTTCTGACCTCGGTTCCATTTCGCCTCAGACCATGACCTGTAGCTAGTTAACCTAATTAGTTGTCAAATTCTCCTCCATTTGTTTTTGATTTGCACCAATCACGTTTCCAGCCTTTTAGAGATGTGTTGCTGCCACCAAAGTCACAATGAGCTAATGTTTTCTCTGAAATTGTAGAATATCTCATTTTCAGTATCTGACATGTTTTTTATGTTCTGCTGGGAAGAAAATATGGACTGATGAGATTTCCAGATGATTGCATTCTGTTTTTCCCGGTTGTTGTGGAACTGGAGCTGTTGCATGGCTGCAGTTTTGGAAATGGCCACTGTTCTCACTCAGCTCTATCTGCAGAACCAGTCTGCTTTTTAGGGTTAGGGTTATAAAAGTAAGAAGCATAAAATGCAAATAAGCATCAACAGCATTTTTCTTGTGTTTGTGGCCAAACAGTTTTGTTCTGGACGTCCAGGCTGTTTTCTGTTTGTTTTTTCTTTTATTCTTCCTCCCTGTCTTCTGTTCTTTCTTTTTCCTTTCTTTTTTCCAGTACAAGACTGGTCTTTCTCACATGGACTGAAACCTCCTTTGATCCAACTTCGTGGGTTTACACCACCAGCTCTCAAATGCAAATGTTTTTCCTAATCAACTAATGAAGTGATGAAAACAAATATTCCAGGAGCAGCGCAAACCTTGAACAGCTTTTGAATCAATTTCCTCATTACGTTGTGGACGGATTTTTGATAAGAATAATTGTCTGTGGCTGCAGCCGTGGCTGGAGCTGTGGCAGCTGCTGGAGCAGTCCTCGGAGGCGTCCTTGTTTTAGATCTGGCAGTCTTTGCCACAGATGTCAACGAGCTTCGTTTCAGATGTCGCTGCAGAGCAGCATCTGAAAGGATGGGTAGATTACAATGTATTTGTGTTAGCGTCGTTGGTTAGCATGAGCTAGATTAAGCTAAAATAGAGAGATGTGGTCACCTTCCCCTCCACAACCTTCCAGGCTTGACCCAAACCCAGATTTATGCTTTTGGGTTATTGTGTTTGGGTGCATAAAAACACACCCACATGTACAACTGTCGTAGATGAGAAATGCCCCCCCCCCCGGTCTTCCCGCCTCCACAGCTGTAAAGCTGGACATATGATAATGACACATATCCTATTTGGAACATTATAATTTTATTGTCAACTTCCATTAAGTTGGACTTGAGTCATGTGCACAGCACATACTGTATTACACTTTAAGACCTGTATAAAACTACAGGACAACTGAAAAGCAGGAGATACAAAACTATGATAAGACCACAGGACTCAGAATCAAACATAGTACAGTAGAGTTCAAATCATCAGGTTCCCTGAATGAAGACTTTCAGGTAGCAGAGTTCAAAGGTCATACAGTATACAAACAGTTCACAGATGAGCAGAAACAGCTTCAACAAAGAAAGTAATTCAGTTTTAGAAAGACACACTCACTAATGCACAACTAATGCTGGACCACTAAAAACTGAAGGACGTAGAACGTTTCACTTTCAAGGGCTTATTAATACAATATTTTGGATAAATCTTTTTCTTTTTTTCACAGTTACATCTGCTGAATCAAGCCACACAGAGATCTCTTTTTACAGACAAGGTCCTAAGACATGGGCTTCTGAGAGTTTGCTCTCCACCTCTTGTTTTTGTGTTTTTTAAAATTAACATTGGAATAATTTTGCAGCAGCATCTAGAGGCAAAGTTTCTCTCAAACCCGGCAACATCCTGCTACCAGTGTTTACAGGGTCTATTTCTTTAGATTATAATTTCATTCAAAACTGCAATATGTTGCTAATGAATTCTGAACATTTCAGAACTGGAGGACTCTAAATGTGGATGTAGAAGAACGCTGCGTGCATGACTAGATACGTCAGAGAAGGTGAAAACCATGTAGTTTTAATGTAGGTGAATTGATCCTGTAGCAAAATTGGAAGACTTTATTGCTAACAAGTGCGCTTGATGATATGTGGACGCAATTCACAAGTCATCAACGGAATGAACCTGCTCGGAGCCAGAAGCACTGATTCTCCTTTTACAGGCTGCTGATTTGGGAACCGCTCCGCTTTTGCTGGATAACCAAATGAGCAGGTGGGATGAAGGACAGGCCCTGGGTCAGCCGAGGGCAGAAAAGGCATTGTACTGTAAACATGATGCACCTCATGCAAAGCAGCAGCTTGCAGACACAGCGAGCCCAGCTGCGAGCGGCAGACACACCAGTATACCTGCATACAGGCACCGCACTAGTGCCAAACTGACAAGCTTGGGTGGAAAGTTTAACAACCAAAACATAACAGGAGACGTTTTAGGACCAGCAGACAGCATCTTTGGCACTCATTTTGACAGCTTAACATGCATCACACGGTGAGCCAGCAGAGCTCAGGTCAGTGCTCATATCCATGCTGGTTGAAGGAATCAAGGGCTGAAGACACTACAGAAGGAGTTTGCATGATATTTGCTTGAGTTATTTGCAACTGAATAGCTAGCGTGTGCATGAAGCATGGCCGGCCTTTGTGCTAATGTATTATCACTTGGACTGAAAGCACTCAGGTCCAACAAAGAAAACACTGGAAGCCCAAATAGGAGACAGGCTGCTGACAATGCATGTCATCTTAAGTGGAATGTTGAAACGGAGATTCCAAACCTTTTTTTCTGATATACTTAATCACAACAATGGAAAACGAAGGAAAACAGAAATAGTTACCTGTGTCACCCCGTTTCAAACCTGAGTCGCTGCTGATGACCTGACTTTATTCATCGATTACACCGCAGTGAATCAAAGCGCCTTGTGCCTCCAGACAACCACTTCCACCCAGCTCTGTTAATTTAAAACTGTTCCTCCCCCCCAAAAGGAATACCAGCACCTTCGGTTACTGAGAGGTTATATTTGCAAAATATATAAAGAAAAATATAGGGTTACGGGCCCTAGCATATAGTGCAGTCCAACAGCTGTCTGTAAATATTTCTCCCATGATTATCTTTTCTAAAAGTATATCACAGGGTAAAGATAGCCGGAACGTGACAAGGCACAACTAGGACAACATGGCCACCAGAACTGAGCTGCAGTAAACCACAAGGACTTGGAGAGACAGAGACAAATGCAAGAAAGACGGAGAGTGGAGGAAACTGACCGTGAGCCGGTCAAGCCCAGGATCTCTGAAAGCATGTTGGACCAGAACTACTCCCAGCAGAATGCATTTGTGAATGTGTTGTCACAAAAGGGACTTCAAGGGAGACACACTAGCCCCTTTTTCACGTTAAAGCTAATCACCAGGAGCCCCTCATTATGACGCATGCTCATATTGAAACACCTTGAGTGTGCTGCAACCAGATGTAATGTTGGTGCTACGGTTACGTAGGTGATGACACGCTCGCTCTGAAATCAAGACTCGCTGACGGGACATTCTGAAAATAACATTTTTCAGCTGATTAGTTACACGGTACAGGACGCGGTCACCCACTACGGTCCGTCTGCTGTTTGGGTTGGGACGTCTCTGCTTTCTAGTGTCTTTCATGTGTTACATGCTAGGATGGATTTAAAGCTTTAAACTATCCCATTTACAAATTTTAGAGTATTCTAGTGGAATTTAAAGGCCTGCTTGAATGGTTTTGTTGCAAACTGGTAAATAAATGGGATTTGTGTCTGAAAATATCTGCCAATGACACTGCCATCAACACCCTGAAAACTAAAAGGAAAAAGTCTGTAAGTGAAAAAAGTTCAGATTGAAACAAATAAATATGTCTTGTGTCAGACTGGAAATCATTTCGTTTTCTTATTTTCCTCACAGCTCTTGAAAAGTGTTACGTTGCTCAGGATGAAATCAAAGATGATGAGGTGCACGTCTGTCTGCGGCGGCGGCGTTTGGTGCGACACAGAAACGTCCTTGCTCAGATGTATCATCGGGTATTGTGGTTCTGTGTCAGAATGAGTGCAATCACTCCTTTTTTTCTGTCCAACAGCTGCCTGACAATCAGAGGCTTCTTGAAAATAAGAATACTCCTATTCCACAGTCAAGGCTACTGCTTGTCTGTTACATTTCAGCTCTTTGACCTTGCCTGTAAACTCCTAAATTCCCCACTTATATAATGTCAGAGAGGATTCCTCTCTCTAATGCGGGACGTATAGATCTGACTGAGATTGACGGCAGAAAAGTTCAAAGTTCACCCCCCTGGCAGAGCTATAAACAGACACAGTGGAGGTTGTGGATTTTCCTTGACTCTCCCCTCCTCCTCTCCTGCTCACCTCTCTCTTTCCCCCTCCTGCACCCCCTCTCCCCCCTCTCTCAATCTGTCTTTCTCAAAGACTTGATTTTCTCAGAGATTTTCAATTAGGCTCCAGTCCCACAAACTCCTTTTCAACAAACGTTTTGCTGGTGCTGAGCTGGCGCTCGGAGCTCATTCAGCTTCACAACCACCTTTTTTCCCCACTGGCCACAGCTCCATGCGATGACATCACTGTAAACATCTGCTCCAACAGAGATTGCATGTCATTTGAACTTTTCTCTTGTGAGAAAACCACAGCAGTAGAATCATTTGTGTCTTTTTTTTTTTTTTTTTTTTTACCTGCAACTTTGTATCTTATTTTCAGGAGGATGTACTCATGAAGTGTGATCAGAGCAGCAGTTGGTGTTCAGGATAGCCCTTTGCAAAGCCAGCTGGCATTTGCAGGCATCATTTGACAATATAGGAGTGTCAAAGAAAGGTTAACTTAACCCACAAACACCAACTAGCAATTCTAAAACATTAAACCTGAGGAGAAAAAAACTGCTGCTTTGACACAACGTCCACATCAAAGCACAGGTTTTAATTGTTTTCCTGCATTTTCGTTTTGTTTTTAAACATGGTGGTCACAAAGTTTTAGTTGGTCTGACTGGTCACCATCAGGCGACCAGGCTGTAGCGCCGGTTAGGTCTAAACCAAGAAAGAGGTGGCCCATGAGGCCCAGATCATTGCAGAGCTAACTGAGGAGCTTCCCAGGAGATCCACTGTGAGTTGTGGAAGAGTCTGCGTTGGACCCCAGAGCCCTTTCTACTGCTGCCTCAATTAGTGGCAACAAGAAAACAACATTTACTGGATGCAACGATTCTAAAAGTATGCGGGGAGCTAACAAGCACTGAATAACAGAAAAACAGTGACGTTAAAGAAGATGATGCGCTGAACTTTTACATGGAGATTTCTTTATGTGATGACGGCACAGTGATGACGGTGCATTGTGTTAACTTTATGAGCCGAGGTGATTCAATTATGTTATAATGTAGCAATATGCCAGGAGATCTACTGAATAGATAAATCACACCTGCCCCACACCTGTCCAGGACGTACGCCTGCCCCCTGATAGGTCCAACAGCTCACTGTGAGATCCCTGATTAGGATTAAAGACGGTACAGATGATGTGGATGGACGGACGGACAGGGAAGACACACCTGCTGGGATCTTATGTAGGATGTACGGCTGCATAAGCTGGCCTGATACTGGATCATATGTCCAGCAGGCTGAGAACCAGCACTAAAACCACCAAAGAGCAGAGGTTTAGGGTGCTCTGAACTCTGTGGCCTAGAAAGGCCCTGCTAACCATTCAAAACCCCAAAAACCAGTTACGTTCTCAGCATCATCTGTGCACTGTTGTTCATTTTCCAATCTGTGCAAAGAAAACCAACATTTCATTCAGTAGCAGCAAATGTCTGATAAATTAGAAAATGAAAACATAAATAACATGTTTAGCATTTTGACCCCTCCCACCCACCCTAACTCTCTGGCCCACCCACAGTGTAAAGACATCTGCTCCTATAAAAATACAAAACAGCTGTTAAACATAAATAAAAAAGAACATGAATATTTACATAGCAAAAAAATCAAAAATGATACACTTGCATAAATGTTGGATTGAAAGTGCATCATGATTTGGAGACGGCCCCCACCCACCAGTCTGTTTGTGAGGCCACTAGATTCTTGGCAAGAAATGTGTCACTGTCATGGCAGGTGAAACTCGGTTTCCTCTTTTTGTTTTTCCGTTCTTACTCAGGCCGATGAACATCCTCGGGTAGGCTGCGGACTCGTAGGCGTTGTAGTTGTTGGCGAGCAGCTTCTCTCTGAACTTGCACTCGTTGGTGTAGTGGAGCTGACAGAGAAAAGGGATTATTGCAAGATGCTGACCGTTTGAAGGCAGAGACAAAACAAAGATGTCGGGACATTTTTGTTGGAGGGGATTTCTCGTCTGTATTGTTCGCTGTGATTTCTATCAAACAATTGCTTTATTTCTGACTGCGGGGCTGTTTTTGTACAGTAGCTGTTTCAGCCTCTTTATACAAAAATGAGATTGTTAAATGGTGAATGACAGGAGTCAGGACACCAGGCTGTCATTGTGCTGTTTTTGTCCCAGATAATGGCTGTTTGGGATGATCTGATGGTGGAACAATAACACCATGCAGCTGAACGTATTTATTAATTAATCTTTGACTGTTGTGTGGTATTTATGGAGAGGGAAGTGACCACACCTCCTCAGAATAACAGAAATGTCACCATGAAATTAACATGCCAACAACTACAGTTCAAGAACGCTGACTTCATTCTGTTCATTTGTTGCATTATTTATTCACTCTTTCTTTTCTTATTTTGGGTAAATCCTAATCTCAAAACGTTACAATTTATTCTCTACCATTTTGTCAGTGTATTCCAATTTTTTTTTCTTCAAAGAATGAAAGCCAAATGACCAGAAATAATAATCAGGTTGTTATTAAGTCTTTGCTCAAACTATTTCTGTTACATTTAAAAGCTTTGTCCACTCATTAATCATTCATTTTACAGTTGTTCTAGTTTGAGCAGTGTGATTTGAGTCTAAGAATAAAACTTTACTTGCTGTTTTCAGAAAAAAAGGTTATGGAGGGCTGCAAAGGGCTTGATTGTAAAACCCTGACCATTATGAAACCAACACCTTTCACAGCATCTTTATTGATTTCTTATATTGTGAAAATGTCAACTGATATATAAAAAGCTCTTTCAATGTCTTAATATAAGCGCTCTCTCTCACTGAGTGTGCGTGTGCTGAGCACTAAACAGCGCCAGAGTTTTCTTTTTCTCTTGTTTCCCACTTACAGATCCATACAGCTTTCCTCGTCTGTTCATTGCCACAAAGAGTCCACTACGAACACCCAGCAGAGTCACCACTCCTCTCTCCACCGGAGAGATCTGCAGGAGACCTTCAAGGGAAACAAACCACACACTGAAACATACGGCAGTGATGGAGAGATCCTCACCTGACATTATTTAAAATTAAGATTTGATTTGTGAACCGTAATGAGCTCATAAGCACATTATCTTTTTAACGTTTCTGGGCTCTATAAAGCATTTAAGTTTGCTAATCAGTATCTGCATGTGTGAACAGTACCCTCATTTTTGTCAGTAATCTATGAAAAAAAAAAATCAGATTACATTGATGAGTCCCAAAATAAGCCCTTATTTAGGTTATGTATTTTATTGGTGGGAGGAGCAGAAATCACACAAAGACCAAAATCTCATTTGAGATTTGGTTTCAACCATGAGACAGCTGAACTCACCAACCACGGAGGAAAATTTAGAAGTCATTCTTACAAGGCAGAGGTACCAGTGGCGCTATAAACACAGAGAAGTGAAGGCTTACAGGAACCCTGCTCTTCAGTTTTTCATTGGACCTTGACAAGCTGAAAACCCCGTGAGCCCTTAGAGTGGCTTGCAGTCATCCTATATGTTGTGTGATGTATCTCTGTCAGTTTTTTTCCCCTGGAAAAATATATATGTTCCTGAGTAAAGCCTCTCACTTCCCACTTGTACATTTGCCACTTTGGTCCACAAGTCAGGCGCTGGATGGAAGGAATTACATCTGACAAGTTGGGTAAACAGAAGTTTGTAATTCTTCATGTCTGCGAATGTCAGACAGTATATGACTTTGTCTGGGCCGGATCGCTGGGGTTAATCTGTCTTAACAGACGGGCCTGCGTGCTGTGTCCTAACTTTAGGTGCTGGCCTGGATCACAGCGAGCTCTGGTTACACATTAGGCAGAAAGCCCCAGCAAATTTGTGCTCAGCGGAACCAAAGAGGGACTCCAGATGTTGCCACTAAAGCTTGGATCAGGGTCTGCGTCGTGTTTACGGCTTCAACATCTCTCCCAGGACTGATGAAGCAGTAAAGTTTAGGATCAGGTGTGAGCAGGTGCTAAAATATGAAGTATATGACGGTATTACAAAACTCAATCTGTGACTGAAAGCCACGTCAAAACAACTTAGATCCCTTAATTTAAGAGTTATTAGAGAGTTTTCATTGTTGATATTAACGTTATTTCAGATTCATCCCAACTTTGTCCCGAACCTGAAGCTCTGGCTACATCAGCAGTGGTGGCAAACTGGATTAAAGAATAGGTGACATGTCGCTCTTTAATAAACAGGTAAAACCACTTACTGTAACGATTTTCGTTGTGTACTCCCGTTATTTTGCCGTCCGGTAACACTTGTATGTGAAAGCCGATCCCCACGTTGCAGTAGAGGCGCCGCAGCCTCTTAATGCCCAGGAGGTAGTCGCTGTCCCGGTTGATCTCCTCCCGCTTCTCCCCCGGGATTCGCGCCAGGGAGCGGGAATACAGAGTCTCCCACCGTTCCGCAGTCCCGTTCAAGCCGGGGACACATCCTGCTAGTCCCGTAACCAGGCCCAGGACCAGGACGGTCCTCAGGGCCGACAGACAGCCCATCCCGGGTCCGGCTCTGAGAGCAGCCTCCAGGCGTCTGCCTTTCCAGTGAAGCGAGAATAAAAAGAAGAAGCAGCGGCGCGATAGAGAGGAGCGTGAAAAAGTTGCGCTCATTCCCAGACCCTCAGGCGCGCTGGCTGCAGCGCCGGAGCGACATTGATCTGCGTGGACGCGAAGCTGCCATGCCTCTATATTTATACCTGCAGACACATGACATCACAGCTCCACACTTAGGAGAAAACTACAAAGTCCACATTCACAGTCACACTCACCAAACACAGCATGGAGCTTTATTGTAATCAAATAATAGCTGTCTTATCTCGCTGAAAAAGTTACGAGCTTGTAGAAAATAAACGAATAAAGGCCTTATTATAACAGAAAAAAAGTCTTTGTGTGAGGCTTTCATTATCAGCTACAGAATATCATAATTTATGTATGGGAGGATGTAAAATAGGAAACAGCAAAGTTAACAGACCATGTTGTCGAGACAGGAGACAGATCTATAAATGAACAATAACAGGAAAAAACACAGGTCCAATTCAACCAAATGAAAAAAAAGCACTCACTTAAGACTGGTAGAAGGGAAATCATGTCCCGGGCCCTTACAGAAAACAATGGTAAGACTAAATAGGGAGTTTGCAGTTAAGTACTGTTATTAGTGGCCAAGACTTCACTCACAGCTGCCTGCTTGTCAGAAATAAAATAAAATAAAATAAAATAAAATAAAATAAAATAAAATAAAATAAAATAAAATAAAATAAAATAAAATAAAAGCTGGACACATAAAAACAAAGAATTAAACGAGAGTTAACAAACTGTTGCTCAAGACTAAATTATTTTAGACTGACATGGACTCCTGAAGCAGATCTTCATGAAATTAAATGTATCCGTGGCAACTTGTTATAACTTTAACAGGAGCACACGTTTGCTGATGTGTGCTTTTTCTTCTTTCTTTTGGCTGTGATCTGAAAGCCTGCACCAGTAAGCCCAGTGACTCACACAAAGGTCTCGGCGCATGCAGCTGCTGGTCACCAGCACGCGCCTGCGTGTGAAGGTGCCACCAGTGCATCTGCATTAAAAAAAAAAAAAAAACAACAACTGACAAACATCCGCAAAAACACTGGGGATCCAGACGAACCACGAGGTGGGTTTTCAGACCTCTGAGATGGAAATGAGGCTCAGAAAACATCTGCTGGAACATCTGACGCACAGCTTCTTCAGTAGCTGCTGTGTGTCATTTCATCTTCCAAGTCCTAGATGTAGTTTGATTCTGATTCTTGGTCTAAATCCTCATTTGTGTGTAAAGCAGCTCAGTTTTAAAGATCAGAGCGGTCACGTGATTCAAACCAAACTGTGACGGAGCTTTCGTGCTCGTGGGAACCTGATCTCCACCTCCACCCCCAAAACACTCTTGATAACAATGTATTGATTCTAACAGGTCATAAAAACTGCTCCGTTTTCCCACGAGAGCCAAAATCCGCGCTGACGGCTGGTGCGCATGCGCTCCAAACCATCCAGTTAAACATCTAATCTAATGTGTTCCATCGTTTGTTACCAGCACTGAAAGTGTCACGGTTCTCCTTAAAGGTGGACAGAGAGAAAAATAAATCCGTCCATGACTGCGCTTCAACCGTCACTGGAACATGTGGAACATCTGGAGCAGCCGCTGTGGATGTCGCGTGTGTGCGCTGCGTGGGAACCCAGAGGTCCCCTCACCTCCAAGCACACTTTGAGACTGATGCGCGAGTTTTGTCAGGTAATAAAGGAGGATCAGGTCCACATGAACCACAACGAGAACCAGCTGCAGGTCACGTTCCCACTGTCACACCCGTTCACCTGCTGTTTGTCTGCGCGTGACAATCTGTCACGGATCCCGACAAATGCGCGTCCACACTTTATTTGACTTTATTTCACTGGTTTGGACCATTTGGTTCACATGAAGTAGCCAGAAAAGCAGCTTTTTAATGTATTTTTCTCTTTTCTTTATTTGATTAAAAAAACGTCACAATGAGCTATACTTGAATATTGATCTTTATTTTTTAAGCCAAAAGGGTAAAATATCAGCAGTTACCTAAGAGAAGCAACGACTGCTGCCTGTCAGGAACCGTCCAAAACTGAACCCCGAGATCGGACTGAAAAATGAATCTGAGGCTCTCCAGACCTCAGTTATCTCAGTTAGCTGCCTAAAAGTTAAAGGTCGTGGCGGTGCAGAGATAAACTGTCTTCTTCTGTCTGAAAAGTGGTCTGATTGGTCCAGGACAGAAGATCCTGGTGATGTTTTCAGAGCTGTCCACTGCAGGAAGGCAGGACATATTTTCCATTAATTACAGTCATTTTTCCAATGTTTTTCTTCAGTAAACACATTTTCCCTTTTTTTATTGTGTGTGTGTGTGTGTGTGTGTGTGTGTATGACTGCATGTTTCTATAGTTTTTCGTAAT
>JBAMYA010000018.1:956668-984909 GCA_037176975.1 Arrhamphus sclerolepis
AATAAAATAAAATAAAATAAAATAAAATAAAATAAAATAAAATAAAATAAAATAAAATAAAATAAAATAAAATATTGCAGTTTGTTTAGGCTATCTTTATTAAAGGTCAGGACGTTTATTTTGAGAACTCGTGTCAAATGAAGAACCTTATGCTGCTTTGTAAACAGCAGTTCTCTGTATTTCATACTACTTATAGTTGTAATGTTCATTGAGGAGAGGGGAAAAGTAGAAATTCTTAGCATTACGACATAAACCAGAAAGAAATGTGTTTTATAGTCAAAATATAAATAGATAAACAAAGAAATTAACCAAATAAATAAAAGAAAAGAAAAGAAAAGTGGAAATGGTCATTCAGCTATTTGATTAAATTATAATCACACTGGTTCCATGGTATCATGTCCTTCAAATGCCATCCTTGACAATCTTTCACATGTAGTGATTGATTGCTTTGAATGTGCCTTTAAAATAAACCAAGCTAAACAGCTTCCCATCCTTTAAGTTAACAATGTCATACCCCTGCTAAATCAGTGTAGGGCACTGACATTTAGCCTTTTCCTTTATCTCCATGTTGAAGTACTGAAGGTATTCCCCGTGTTTCAGGCCTCAAACAGAAGAGTTCTTTGATCTCTGGGGTGGCTCTATCCTTCTCCTCACTGACCACGCTTGAAACGTTTTCTCACGTTCACATTTGACTGATCCTTAATGTACAGCAGCATTGTTTCTTTGTGTGCTGCAAAATGGCCCCATGAATACAAGCAGATTCTAGAGGCCATTCTGGGGCGTTTCAGCCACCGGGCTGATGATTCTGCAAAAACGGCAGGAATACCAGCAAACCACCATGAACCCAGTGTGATGGTCCAAAGAACCTTAAAAATACATGAACCAAAAATGATGCACATTGGTCCATCAGACCTCTGGACTGTCTCATGGTGATCATCATACAGAATAAAACTCATGGACAGCTGTCTACATATTCATTTATGCAGGAGATGTACAAGGAAACAGCTAGAATTCAAGGGAAACTGAGAGACTGGAACCATTGGAAATCCAGGACATTTAATGGTCTACAAAGAGCAACTCCAGTGACTCAAAAGAAACCAGGGTGATGGCCTGCAGTACTTCCAGGACACACCTGTAAATGCAGAATTTTGTGCCGGTACGATGCTAGATGTTCAGATGACTGGACAACTATGAACCAGAATGGTTGAACAGCTACGGGACTGAAAAAAGAAAAAAAAAAAAAAGATGGTTGTTGGCATACCATAAAACTGTCTGGGAAAGTGTAGGAACCAGTATGTGCTGCACAACCTGGTGGAATGTTCATCAGGCATTCAAGGCAGCTTGGACACAAGGATATTCAATCAATCATAAATCCCTGAGCCAACAGACTAGTGAGCCTTCTAGGTAGCTGGTGGGCCCCCGAACTAAGAGACATGTGGTCTGATGACTGATCCACGTCCAGGAGTCTCCGTTGAACTGAAATGACTTTTGAGCCATGCAGACGAGCAGAGCCTGTGTTGTCGCTGTCCATGGTTCTGGAGGCTCCTTTTATCATGATGAAATAAAATTAGGTTTAGATGTCCCTCCTCACTTGTGCAAAGATTTATAAGTTATGTTGGGCTTTATTTTCTGTTTATGTTGTACTAAAGTCATTGTGGCTTCAGGTTGCAAGTATGTAATGAATTATGTTGAGGGGAAACAGGTTTTAAATTTCACTGAGTGGCAGCTGCAATTCAGAGCTTAAAATGTCTCAACATTCAGTCGACACATTCGTTTGCTCCCTTGTTTATTCATCTTCAAATAAGAAACCAATACATGGCAACCTAATGACAAATGTTCTGAGTTTATATCTTATCAAAAAGCATTCCTATGTATGAAAAATTCAGTAACAGTGGTGGAACCAAACCACTCCTCAATTTTTTTGTTATTTTGTTTCTGTTTGCTGTGTTTTGCTGTTTCTTTCAAATCTGTCTTCAGCGAGATATCAACATAAAAGTTAAACAAATGTTAGAAATAAATAGTTTTCCAACACTGAGCTGTGATTTGTTTCATATACACTAAAGGAAATCAATCTGGCTTCTGTCCTTTAGTCATATATTTTCATGGCGTATTCATCAGTGACTGATGACAGGTCTCACACGTACCCTATGAAGAGGAAATATGTGATACCTGAGTGTGTCTCACACTACAGCAGGATGCTGCTCGCCACTCAGCTGCCACCAAACTACTGCTGGACTGAATCCACAAAGCGAGTGGCATTTGTGAATTTCTATATATAAATCAATTCTTTCTGCAAAAATTAAAAGCTGATAAAACAAAAAAAAGAAAGAACAGAAATGTGCTTAAGCTGAAGTTTTACTGCTGCTGTCCAGAAACTGTTATCGAGGCTTCATGT
Source organism: Arrhamphus sclerolepis (assembly GCA_037176975.1). Lineage (NCBI taxonomy): Eukaryota > Metazoa > Chordata > Actinopteri > Beloniformes > Hemiramphidae > Arrhamphus > Arrhamphus sclerolepis. Next base: position 959,064 of record JBAMYA010000018.1, read on the forward strand.
CAGGGTTTCGAGAAAACATCAGTTTCATGTTTTCTAAATATCCAGATTGGTGTTAATGAGATGACGACAACAACAACATGCTTGTATAAATGCCACTTTCCCTTCCAGGAACCACTCAACACCAGTAGTTTTCTCTCATTAAATTAGATATCGGACCAAATAACTCCGATAATTGATGACAAATGGAGATGAAATCGTGGTGTTTGTCCAGCTTGCTTCTAGATTTAGGCTGACGGCAAAGGAGCCTGCAGTGGGCATCGAACTTCGTTGTAAACTGAACCACTGGATGGACACATGACAGTTGTCTGAATTTTATCCAGAGTATATCCAAATCTTTTGGCTGAAGAGAGCTGGGATTTGCTCCAGCAGACCCCCCACCCACCCAAATAAGTGGGGGCGGGGGGATACATAATGCACATGTTGTTTGACCTCAATTCAAATTCTTTTTCTTCTTCCTGGACTTCCAGGGAATGCCAGCAAACGCAGTTTGCCTGTAGAGGTCACTGTTTACAAGTTAACACTTCTGTGCTGCAGTCAGCTGTTGGCAGCTGATTCCCAGGTCCAAAACACATTTGTATTTCTCAGATTTAGCCATGTATACCTCTCCACTCACCAGAGCACCCTTTTATAAGCAAACTACTGAGTAGCTTTGGAAGGTAGTCACCATCTGATGTAATTCCTCAATTAATTTGCTTCATGTAAAATGCAAGACATGTTCTTCCTTACCTGTTCATTCATTGCAAAATCACAACACAAATTTAATCACAATTATAAAAGCTCGCTGTCTCTTTCAGACACATTTGCAGCCTTCAGGAGCAGCAGAGAGGATGCATTCATGATTCAGTGGGAAACAGTTTGTTTTGTGGACATGAGACAATGATGATGATCAAACCTCTGATAATAATAATTATTATTATTATAATAGAGTGTATAAATACTTGCAAAAGTAACTATTTTTTGCAGGGCTTATCTTTTAACAATCTTACACAATACAAATGATAGCTCAATGGATGTTTTATAAGTTATTTATCAATGCCAGAATAATTTAACAGTCAAGAAACTGTAAAATCCCTGAATTTTGGAGGGATTTTTTTTTTTAGTCCTGAGGTAAAATGAGGGAAATTTACCTGAAACAAGTTTTGTCCCCCTATAAGGACAAAAATGTGGCTGAGGTAAAAGAGATCTTTTTTGTTTCCCTCTCAGAATGACATGCTAAGAATCATGCGGCTATTGTTTTATTCATGTCAAAATGCTCTCAGAGGAAAACCTATTCAAGCTTCCATCAGCTCAGGAAATGTAGCTGCACATCAGATTTTATTGCCCAGTTCTTAATCTAAAAGATCCTAGTGGAGAAGGATGGATAAGATGCTGAGGAAGAGGGCCTCTGGAAAGAGATTCAGAAGATAAATGCTGTGAAATGCACCAGACAGGTTTCTGACCAACACCACGATACGCCCTGGCCTTTCTCAAGTCCTGCATTCCTGTTGAGTAATATTAGAGCCTGACTTTCATAATAAGGTGTTACACTTTGTATGACACAGTTTCTGCTTTCAGGAGGGCCAGCCTTGTTTATCAACTGCAGCTTTTGGTCGGTGTTTCAAAAAAAAAAAAAAAAAAGCCTAAAAGTCTCAGGCGGCATCGCTTCCCAGGCCCCTCTTGGGAAGAGCTTTTGTCCAGGCCAGGAAGCCTCCCCTGCCTGCAGGTATAGAATGACAAGGCTTTATATGCCATTACCTATAGATGGGAATGAGGCAGGGCAAAACCTGGACGTCCAAATGAGTCCTGTTAATGTCTGAGATTAATTTTGTTAGGTTGGCTGGTTGTTACTGCAGCTTTGTGCCTGACATGTCGCAGAAACAGGTGCACGATTTAGCAAATGAGCTGAAAACAGAGAGACGGACGATGTCACATGTGGAAAAGAAGGAAAGACATGAAGATGAGAGGAAGCACAAATATAAATAAATATAGAATCATCCTCAACCATAGAAGGAACCCCCCCCCCCCCGAAAAAAAAGGCAAAAAAGCCTGCTATGTTGTAATAAATTAAGCTGACCTTGTATGAACGCCACACCTGTCCACTACTGACTAAACAACAGTTTGCTCTTTATTTTTTTTTATAAAATAGGAATGTTCACACTGTCGGCTTGACATCCCAGCACAAATTCATTATCAGACTGCATGAATGTTTTACTATTAGAGGAACTGATTAAACCTTACTTTGGTGTTCCAGTTTATTGACTGTATAATTGTTGATTAATTACATAAAAACTGTGTCTCAGTATTAGAAGTGGCTGAATAGTAACAAATGTAGCTGTATATGATGTAAGAAAGGTGAAAGCACTTTTAGTCGAGGTCAATAAAGCTCCAGGGGTTTTACACATCTGCTCAGAAATAAAATATTCCACTGTGCATTTCATCGCTGCAGCAACGAAACAAAAAAAACATTGTTTTCTACACATAAAAATAAAAAGCTTGATATTGTTATATAAATAAAAGAAATATTCATTTCTATATGAGTTATAATAAACGACTGCATTAACCCTGAATCCACTTAAGAGAAAGGAGGAATTCGATTTAAGGTGGTGTTGGTGAAAAATTAGACAAAAGTGGAAACAAATCAGCCGGTAAGTTCTTTGGGTCAGTACCATCGTGTTTATGTTGGAACCAGACAGTGAAGTAAAGCTATGAAACAACATTGGTAAAATGCAGAAATAGTCTTATCAATAACTTACAACTCAGGTACCAAATAAATATTCATATCATTAGTAAAATATACAAAGTACTTCTCTCAGTTTACGGACAGTAGATCATCACATTGTAAGAAAGTCACAAGAACTGACAGCAGTTCCTGTTTCACACTGATTTCCAAATGCTTCTTAATGTGAATCTGACAAAAAGTGCTTCGCCTCACAACGTCGCTTCTCCAGTAACCTTTCTGTTTGATAGCACTTAAAAAAACAGCAAAAACATCACTGTTTCATCTTGTTTTCTTTTAAATATCGAAAAGCTGTGATGCTGCTGTACAGGTTAACTGTATTTACATGAACATAAACTCGCTTGTGTGCAGTTGATGGCAAAATATTTCCTTGAAAAAAAAGACAACTTCTTTTTACAAAATAAAATGGATATTTTCATCTATCTCAATACATTTGTTAACAAGACAGTAGCATTTTAAAGCAAACAGACTTCAGTAAATAGAGCATTATACGGCAGTGGAGTGTGTGGGAGTCAGTCTCCTGAAAGTGGCAAACGTAAAATAGGCCTATTTACCCTGAACACTTTGGGTGGTCTTGGAGTTTTCCTTCCTCTATGGATTTTTTTTTCCCCTCTGGGCATCACCAAAAACATCCACCAATCCAGAGGGAGGGAGGGAGGAGATCCAAGCCATTTTTCCACGACCTCCATCACAGACGCACTACAGCATGTGCCAAGATCTGGTGTCCAGAACTGGATCAAGTCTGAATGATGTCCCACCTTTAAAAGTCTGCTGAGTCGTCTGGCTGTCGACCCCGGCCTTTTCTGGCACGATGCCGGCGTCTCCGGCGTTCCCCCCGGCGACTGTGTTGCTGTATGTGGTGGTGTGCACCAAGACTGTCCCTCAGCCTCCTCACCATCTCATGGTCCTTGTTGCCCAGCAACCGAGGCAGGAAAAGTGAGGCTTTGTCAGTGCTTCTGGTCTTAAAGCCCCTCCGTGGCCGCCCTTTGCCGTTGATGGAAACATACCACTCCTTCTTGACGCTGGCCCGCCGCTTGCTGCTGCTGCCTCCTCCAGGGGACAGAGGCTGCTCTGTGGAGTGGTGACGGGATGCATAGGTGTTGTACCCCAACTCGTGGATGCGCTCCACAAATTCACACTCTTTGTTGAACACTTCCTAGGGAGATGATGAGGAAAGAAAAAAAGAGTGAGCCTGTTGATCCAACCTGTTCTGTCCAATTAATTCAATTACATCATAAATACTCATATGCTAGTGCCTAAATAATAACAATGTGTGTAGCCAAATGTTTCTGCCTGAACCTTTTCAAGGCATTTGTGCTGCTGTCACAGAGGACCTGGATGTGTTTAGATGATGAGCTGAAGATGTACTGACCGATGCATACAGCCTTCCTTTATCATTCATGGCCAGAAATCTGCCAGAGAAAAGCCCTTTTATGGCCACGACGCCCACTTCCACTGCTGTAATTTCCATAATGCCTGAAATACAGAGAAACACATTACAGTGACTTAGAGAAACGTTAAAGCGAAACACAGGACAGTGACATTTACAAGCAGCATCTGGGAGATGCAGAGATTTATCAGGAATGACAGCTGACTTAATTTAGAGTCGACTGATTTATCAATCATTCCATCCATGGCGGAAGTGATGTCAAAAAAGGAAAGGTTAATTCATTACAAATGAATGAATGAATGAATGAATACAAGCAAGTTTTCTAACTTTTAAAGTGAGTAAAGATGATTTCCTTTTGTAGTAGTTACTACTTAGCTCCCCATTCAGTGCGTTTATTGGCTTTTTTAATCACTGCTTGATTAGTCAATGGTCTATTCTGCTCTTTAGAAAAGCACTAATAGCCGCTGATTAGATAAATACATCCGTTAAGACAGCGCCTTTGTCCCGCCTGAATGTTAATACTTTGGCTGATTCTTTGAGATTAACCTGCATGTCGGCAGCTTTGCAGTGACACGAATTCACGCACAGAAGTCAACAGCCTCCCACAGACCTCTCTGACAGTAAAACTCTCAAAGATCCTGACTGATTAATCCATCATTTCAATTCAAATAATATTATTAAAAAAAAAGAAAAAAAAAGAACAAACTTAAGGCCCAGACAATATTTGAAACATCCACTTTATACATTTGATCAAGCCAATATAAAAACTTAATTTTTCATTTCATTTTACTGGTTAACTCATTTTTAAATATTTCTTAATTTCTATTAAATAAATAAATAACTGAACAAACACTAATATTATTCTGCCAGTGCTTTAGACATGCGAACACAGACAGGTTTAATGTCCCCATAAATGTTTTTGCTTTAGCGCCAAATCAACAGTTTACTTACTGAACGGGTTGTTTTCTTCCAGTGACCCATCTATTTTCCCATTAGGGTGGATCTGTAAATGATATTTGGTGGCGCAGTAAAGTTTCCTGCGCCTCGGCGCGCCTCCGAGGTGCTCATACACTCCTCCGCGGCCCCCGGCGTCCCTCCGCGGCCGGGGGTCGCAAGCCTGGCCCGGTCCGCAGCGGGCCCGGGGACAAACGGGATCCAGCAGGCTCACCAACACCAGCAGAGGTATCATCAGCATTGTAGCATGGCCAGGGAGTGACGATCGTGGTGAAAAAAGCAAAAAACTTGGCTGCTGCTCTGCTCTCCGGGTCCCATGAAAAGTGTCGGGGCCCTAAACGCTGGAGCCCCCCAGCCCCTGCATACATCCGAGCCCAACGGGCAACTCTGACAGCACAGCCGCCCCCGACTCGGGATCCTCCTCGTCTCTGTGTCTGCAAAGCCCTCCCGCGGAGCTGACTGAGAGAGCCTGTCCTCAGACTGAGCGCAGATATAAAAGAAGCTTGTGGCGACAATAGGCTGAACTTCGACCAATTGATACAAAGGAAAGGGGGAGGCAAAAGGTATCAGCCCCGTGTGAAGTGAGAGACAGCGGCATGGATAAAATTACATGCTGGCCCAGTGCGGAACGGCTCTGTCTCTGAACTCCTCTTCTGAAATATCCTAAAAGAGCAATTAGACATCCCAAATTATATAGGCGGTCTGAGCCTGCGCCAGCCACCGCAGCAGGTGAGGAACCTGTGTTGCTGGAAACTTCCTTCAAGTTAAAAAAACAAAAACGATGCTTCACCATTGAATTCTGGTTTCCATACAGCCCTAGCCAACCATAACCAGAAGATTTCTTGCCATTTTACACTTCTAGATTTCAGATTTTTTTAATTAGTTGTGCGCATGTGCCTTGCACACCATAAAAACATCAATTATAAAAATGTCTTCAACAGGTGATTTCTTTTTAGCTCACGGAGTAAAACCATTGTGAGAAGGTGAGCAGAGGTGAGCATTTCCATCCACAGAGATCTTCTGGAAGTGAAGAGGAGTCTTCGCTGTGGCCTCTTCTTGCAGCTTTTTAAAGTTTGCAGCCTCCTTTGTTCCCAGTGATACTGGGACCCTATGCTCATCCTGACCTGATGTCTTTGCTTCCCAAATGTAGAGTCTGTTTCAGCTGAGGTAAGACAAATTAATGTTGTGTCACAGGGTTCCCTCCATGTGCTCATCACTGCACAGCCTCTCTGCTGAGTTATTCTTTATCCTTTACCAATGACTTGTCCCAGACTTTTCTCATCCTGATGCCCCAGCTCTGGCTAGGCAACAGCCGGTGGGCGGAAGAACAGCAGGCTAAATGACTGCTGCCTAAATTGCTTCCATCTTGGTCACATTATGGTTTGCATTCTGGTAATTAGCACCATCATCTACAAATCTCTCTGCCCTTTGGCGCTGCTCCACTGCTGCTATGTAGGCCTCTACTGAGAATCCCCCAGAGAGTAGATGGTTAATTTGTCTTCCCCTCCCATACATCACCCAGCTAGCTGCTTCTGTCACTTTATTTGCCCTGATGATCAGAAAAAGGAAGCTTTTTTAATTACAAATGTGCATAATGCCTCCAAGCTCCTTCACAAATCAGACAAACACACCAAAACATCACCCAGGCCGTGTGTATCAGAGGTTGTTCTGGTGGCCTTTTCTAAGTGAGATGCTCCTGATGTGGTTAAAAGCTGGAAGAGGGTGGAACCTCAGATGTGGTGTGCTGTTTCTCTCAGAAACTATTTTAATTATGCTCCCCTCCACGCCGCCCACAAAGGATCCTAGCAATAAGCAGGGCCAATGCTCTCAATTTGTGAAGCATATACTCACATACACATCATCCCCTTCACATCTGGAGATGTGTGTTGTAGTTTTAAAAAGGGGGAAAAAAAGATATAAAGTGGCTTAAAAGAGGTTTTTAGGTCTTAGTCACATCTGAGTGCAGGAATCCAGCTTCAGCGTCCCCTCTTACTTTCTTACTAAAATTTAGGAAATAAACAACACATTTAACAGGAGTCCAAGATTTCCTAAAAAGTTATTTTCACAATTTGCGACAAGCCTTTAGGCTATTTGTAAAAGGAATACCAACTGGCGAAATCATGCAATAATCTATGATGCTCTTGTGAGCTTCAAATGTTGAAACAGACCAGGGGGGAAATGTAAAACCTAACAAGCAGGAAATAATTATGAGAAAGACAGACCTGCAGCAGGACCTGAGGAGACCTGAAGGTTTGGAAACCTACATCAAAAGGGCGCTGACCAAAACAGATCCCTTAGAGTCAATGGTATGATGATCTTCCAATTAATGAGCAGTCAGGAGCAGTAAACTTAACATTAAAATCTCAGATCTATAAATTCAGTCATAAATTAACTCCATGTTGACCAACCAGGACTGCATGGGACACTAAGAAAAATAACCTAAAGTCTTATTTTGTATTATAACTAAATGCAGCCTTGTCCCTAAAGAGAGATATTTTTATTTAATGTTTCTAAAGCTGATATATGGATAGATTATAGAGGTGTAAAGATTAACCAATCAATCAGAGACAAATTTAAACATCAAAGTCGTAATTGCAATAGTACATAAACCCATGGATTGGGTAAAATGTACCATTTGGTACCATTTGGTACCAACTGGTACATTTGACCATAAACTGGTCAAATGTACCAGTTTGTTCTAAATTCTATGTGTGAATGTTGGCTGATAAAAATTTTGTTGCAGGATTTGCACACAATCTTTTTACAAGATATAAACATCAGAGTAAAATGTGAGTGGGTAGGTCATCCGATTAAGGTTCAGCTGCAGGCTTTACGCAGAAACAGTGCAAGATTTTAACATAAGTGTTCAAATAAAATACAGTGGTTTTATACCATGACTGCAGTGGCCACCCAGATGCAGAGCTAGCTGAGTCTGCAGACCGTTCAGGGTGCATTCACGTTTGTAGTTCAGTAGTCGAGAGAAGGAATACAACCAGCACAAAGAGTTTTCCTACAATGGGCCATCATATCTTAAATGTGGAAACCATTACTTCACAGTAGAGGGTAGGGACACTGAGCAAGCCTGTAGACCATCCATTAATTGCAGCAGAAGTTTGAAGATTGAACCTGTGTTAGTAAAATCTTTTTCAGGGCACTGGTTCAGTTGGGGCTGGAAGCATTTTTGGTACATTTTGACATGATAGCATCAGAAGATGGATATACCGTGGTCAGAAAGTATGGACATGGTCAGCAACAACATTCAGGAAAGCTGTGTCACTGAAATAATTTAAAACCACCCACTCAGCTGGCCGAACGTGTGCACCTCAACCACCCTGAACCGTAGATACAAGACAGGGTGCTTTCATGCTCCTTCTGCCAAATTCTGATCCTGACCAATCTGTACCATCTGAACCTAGCAGCTGAAATAGAGATTAATCAGACAAGGCTATGTTTTTCCAATCTTCTACAACATGGTCCAGTTTTGGTGTTGCCTCAGGTTTCAGTTCTCAGCTGACAGAAGTGGTCTTCTGTGGTCTTCTGCTCCTGTAGCTCATCTGCTTCAAAGTGTCATCTGTTGTGCGTTCAAAGATGCTAATCTGCATACCTTCGTTGTATGAGTTATTATTTCAGTCACTGTTGCCTTTCTATCATCTCAAACCAGTCTGCCCATCTGCCTCTGGTAACTATCATGGATGGAAAGTAAAGGCACAACCAAAGAGTGGTGAGGTTCCATTTCAGTGGTGCCAGGATCTCATCTCTGGACCGGCCAAGCCAAGTGGGAATCTGTGGAAATGAGAATCAGCACCTCCAAATCTGACACCATAGCTCTCAGCTGTTGAAGGTTGGATTTCCCAGTCTGGGCTGGGACTGAGCTTCTGCTTCGAGTAGATGAGTTTAAGTACCTCAAAGTCTTCTTGGCTAGTGAGGGAACAGTGGAGCAGGAGATCATTGCAGCATCAACAGTAATGCTGAATAGTTTCCTTCATACAGAGGAGTAACTCTGTAGTTGGACCTTCAAGTTCTTTTTAGCACCTTCTGTAATCTTTATGCTTAAATCCATTATATCATCACATTTTCATCATCGTGATTTGCAGCTTTCTGCCTGACATTTTGCGCTGTAGTGGAATCAAACTTCATGAAAAATGAAGTCTCAAGTCTTTACTTTCAGTTTTACTGACTCACAGAGACAAAGACAAATGAAAAGAATATTTTCAGCAACATTTTTGGCAACCATGAAGGGACATTGCATGTACTTTAAAGAGAAGATAGTGCTGAAACCATTCCCCCGTCAGCCTTACCTTCTTAGGCTGTTGAGGGGTGACAGGACCAGACCCCTTTGTTTGCTAGGGGGGGGACACATTTGATGTCCTCCTGAAATAGGTGAGACTGGAAGTCCAAAGTTTTAAGAGTTCAAGGGTAATTTATGTCTAGATGGAAAAGATTTGAAAGTAGATTACATTCTGTAGAAAAGCAAAGTGACAGACGTTGTTGTCATTTCAAAATTGGATCAATATGGTGAAAGTAGATATAATGATAAAATAGAAAATAAATTTGGCTTGGAAGAAGATTGTTTTCTCTTTTAGGTATTTGGGTCCTGGTCCTGGATTAGAGTCCTTGGGGAAACTGAGAGTGCTTAGGGTCCCTTCAGCTGAGAAGAGATATTTCTCACCTTTTATGTGGTTCAACTCCAAGGCTGTTTAAACTTGCTTATTGCAGAGCTGCACAAGTCTGATGTCTGGGTATCCTGATATCCTCACTGGTTTCTTTTGATTTCTCTCATGATGTTCCACAGGGAAGCAGCGTGTTTGAGGTGCTCCTTAAAATACGTCCACAGGTGTGCCTCCAAATAACTCAGCGTATCAGACGATTTCAAAGCCACGATGTTTGATTTAAGGTCAGACAAGAAGCGAAAAGGTTGTGCATCTTGAAAAGTTAGATGCATGATTTAGCAATTTGTCATTTCTTTCCCCATGTTCCTAGTCTCTTATGGCATTATAGGGCTGCATAATTGTGATGCCCTTTCCTTTAGATAAGGTGAACACATGAAACCACGTGTTTAATGGGGCAAACAGAGCTGGTTGGTTCATACTTTACAATCAAATTTAGCACTCAAGGCAATAAGGCACAAATACAAAAGAAAAACAATGAAAAAAAGAACACTAAACTGCTTAAATAGGCAAATAAAACACCAATTCATCATCATAAGCTAGAAGTGTAAAATACTTTCTTTCAACCACACAGATTGCCATGGCAACAATTCGCCCTAGCTCCATTTTGCTCGCTCCCCTGTTCACCGCAGGACAAGAAAATTAAAGGTGACAAATTAGTCCTGCAATCTATAAGTCTAAACTGATGTGATAACTCAATTACAAAATAATTATTATATTATTAGTTGTTGCATTATTCTAGAATGTTACTGTGCAGACGAAAACACAGAAGTCCTGGAAGTTCACTGTTAATACCATATTCTATAATGACTCTGCACTGCTAAAATAAATAAATGAAAAAAAAGAAAAATAATTAAAAACAAGACATAACACACAAAATTCTAGGTTTAAAGTACTTAACAGTTACTAGTGAAATTGTCTAGGTATTATAAGCAGATGAATTTTGTTTTCAGTTGAGATCTACTGGCTTTGAACCAACATAGAGAAAAGGTTTATTCTACGACATCAGTTCCAAATAAGTTGTGTCGCTGTGTAAAACATGAATAAAAAACAAAGCAAAATACAGAATGCAATGATTTGCAAATATTATATCCCCAAAATAGTATAAGAACATATTTGATGTTGAAATTGAGACATTTTTATATTTCTTGGAAAATATATATGTAGCTCATTTTATATAATAGCTCATTTTGACATTGATGACACAACAAAAAAAAAAGTTGGTGTTGACCATTGCGTAGCATCTCCTCTTTTACAAATGTCTGCAAACATCTGGGAAGTGAGAAACCCAGTAGCTGGAGTTTTAGGCCTGTTCTACGCAGGATTCTAGCTGCTCAACAGTCCTGCACCTTCGTTGCTGGATTATTTGTTTTATGATGCCAAATGTTTTCTATTGGTGAAAGGTCTGGCCTGCAGGCAGGACCAGTTCAGAAACTGGACTTGTGCTGTCCATGCTATTGTGATGGATGCAGTACGTGGTTCAGCACCGTCTTGATGAAATACAGAAGACCTTCCCTAAAAGAGACATCTGGATGGGAGCAGATGTTGCTGTAAAATCTCTACGTACTCTTCAGCATTGAAGGAGTCTTTCCAGATGTGGGAGCTGACCACACTGATGCCATCAGAGATGCAGGTGTTTGAACTGTCTGCTGATAATAAACTGGATGATAGTCTGCTGGGGACCGCCTCCACTGTTCCTGAAAACCAGAGTGACCAACGCAATCAGGACTTACTGGCAACAAATGCTGATTGATGAATGGAACCAGACTGGTGACCATGAGGAGGAGGTGCCAGCCTGGTTCTTCTACACGCTGCTGAGGCTCCTGAATGTTAAATGAATCCATTAAACTGGGGAAGCCGCCAGTTGTGTCACATGTCCAGACTTCAATCATCCAGTCCACCAAACAACATCAAACAAGAGTCAACAGCAAAAGAAAGTTGCTACGACACCAATAACATTCTCATTCATCAGAAAAAAGATGTGATTCCACAAGAACTGGTGTGCAGCCTGATGGGGTCTGGTGGAACTGCTGGGGCAGAGGAGGGGGAGAGGTGGGGGGTGGGGTTGGCAGGGCTGGGGGACTATGGTGGGTCTACAACTACTCAGAGCACATGAGTGAAGCACCCTGAACTCCAGCTCTTTTACAGCGCTGTCTGTTTGGTGTCTTCTGTCACGCAACTTCTCTTCCCTCATTCCTTTCCTCGGCAGGTAGTTGTCTTTTGCATGTTTTAGATGGAGCTGCACTGTAGATATATTCTGCTTTATAAATACAACGTTGTTGTTTTATAAGTTTGAAAATGTGGCAACATAAAATCTTTTCTCAAGAAATGCTCCAGTAACATGTAGAAGAGTGTTTTTTATCCTCACAGGTGCAGGTTTAAAAGATCAGTGAACAAAACAACAGCAAAGGGCAAAACCTTCAGAGAAGTAAAAAAAAAGCGAAGAACGGTTGTTTGTAAGTATACTTCATGCATCCTACCCTACTGGATTACATTACTACAGGATGTGTTAGAAAAAAAAAGAACTATCAAGTGCAGATGGGTTTTTTTTTACTTTTCATGGATAATTTTGCAGAAAAGAGCTTTTGAAGGTTCTACAAAAAAGCTTTGAAATAATAATAATTAAATCTAATTAATATTAGATGATAAAGTAAAGTGACTACGTTGTAGCATATCTGGGTCAGAATTCCTTAAGTTGGAAGCTTGTTAAATTCAGTGATTTTGTTTCTTTGTACTCTGGAAATAAAAGTGGCTGAGTTTTATGTTCAGTAATTGCAGTAACTGAATAATGACAAACATATTGGTTATAAATGAGCTGTAGGATCAAAAAGATACAATTTCAACTTGAAACTGTTACATGCAATATTAAAAACACTTCCAATAATACTGGGGAAAAAAAACTGAACAAAAACTGTTGCTACTGGATGGATCATTACTTGCAGCTTAATAAATACTCTAACTAAGGGCAACACTTGCAACTTCAAGCAGAAATAAACATTGAAATAAAGCAGAAGAAATGGCTCTTGTTCATAATAAAATACTGGTTTCAGTTTCATTTGAAGAACTATTAATTACTTTTATGAAGCATTGTCTTGCTTTGTTCATCTATGCCTACTGTTGGCAAAAACCAGACAGAATAACTGGCTAGTCCCACACCCTCAGGGGTTTTTCTAAACTTGCGGATTGGTAGGAGTTTTCTGTATGCTTGGGTATTTGTCCTTTTTTTAAATTTAAAGACAAAAGAAAATGAAAAACCAAAAGTGGTGGAAAGTGAAGAAAAACCAATAATCTGTGCTAATGATTTTCTTTTACCTGTATAGCCATAAAATGAGTGGCAGCCCCAGTTCTAGCGCTGGACTTCCATCTGAGCAGAAAAGAAACCCTGTTCTGCTCAGTTGGAGCACATTTTAAATGCCGTGATTTGGTGCAGACTTCCCAAACTTTCCAAATAGTTTGACAGAGACAAATCAACTGTGTTTGGGATCTTTGTCCTGCTGCCTGCACAATACAAAGTTGACTAATTGGTCTTTCATTGTGGCTCGGGAGCCATTCGACTTCACATTACACTGCACACTTGCATTCCTGACCACCTCCCAACGTGGCTGCAGCGATCAGATCCCAGCACGGCCTCAGTGTAGTTTGAGTACATCTGCACCTGTGTTTAGACCAAACAGCACAATGAGAAGTACTTTTCTTCCAGATTTAATCTCAGCTATCTCATGATCATTTACCCAACTGAAATATTTCCAACCATTTCCTTTTGCCGCCACACACTTGACAAACGAGTCTAAACCCAGCCACACGAAGCACTCAGACACAAACCAAGAAAGCATACATTTTAACTTTCCCCCTTTCTGTCCTCCGGCCATGAATGAAAGCAAGGATTTCAGGGCTCCTTTTTTAATTGACCTCCCTAAAATTCCCCACCGCCACCACCACCTCCCCAAACCCCTCTTGGCACAAAAGGGTTTCTTTTTTTGCAATAATACAAAGGTTATTAGCCAGGTCCTTTTCTTGCCCCCTCCCTTTTAATAGAGGGAAAGGAGGTACCATTAATCCAGAGCAAATCAAAATGACCTTTGAACCCTTTCTGCTGTACTTTTTCTCATGGGCAGATTTCTTTGGTGAGGCGGTGATCAGAGGGCTGAATCCAGCCGCTGCCTCTCGTCTCCTGACAAATCGCTGCTGAACCTCTTTTGTCCCTGCGACTTTGATCTCACCTGCTTGTCAGGCACTTCAGAAAGAAGTCTAGTACAGTTCCAGCACACAGCAAACAAATTGGCAACTTTTTTTCTGCCTCCCTCTTTCACCCTCTCTTTTATTTCGGCTCACCCTGGTCCACTTTTTTTTTTTTTTTTTTAAATACTGGCATATGCTTTGCTTAAGGACACTTTCCAAAGCTTTCAAATAGAACCGAAAGTCACAATTTACAATATTTCACCCTGGCAACAACATTTTAAAGAATCATTTTCATTGGCTTCACTGAAATGGCCAGCGCACACACACACACACACACACACACACACACACACACACACACACACACACACGTAGTATGTGATACACCACTGAACTTTCAAGTTTTCCCATCTCCAAATAGAGAGGTCTATAATTTTCATCCCATGTAAACTTCAACTGTGAGAGTCTTAAAAAATCTTAAAAAAAGAAATCCAGAAAATAACATTTTATGATTTTTAAATAATTAATTTGCATTTTATTGCATGAAATAAGTTTTTGATAAAATAGAAAAACAAGACTTAATATTTGGTACAGAAAGCTGTGTTTCTAATTCCAGAGGTCAGATGTTTCCTGTAGACCAGGTTTGTCTGCTGCAGGGGTTTTGGGCCTCTCTCATCTGACCACATGACCTTCTCCCATCTCTCCTCTGGATCGTCCAGATGCTCACTGGTAAACCTGAGAAGGGCCTCAACATGTGCTGGCTTTAGCAGGGGGACCTTGAATCCATGATGGTGCAATGTGTTACCATGGTAACCTTTGACACTGTGGGCCCAGCTCTCTTCAGGTCATTGACCAGGTCCAGTTCTGGACTGATCCTTCCCCTCACTCATGATCATTGACACTTCCAAGAGGTGAGCGCATGCGTGGAGCTCCAACCTGAGGGAGACTGACACTCATCTTGAGTTTCTTCCATTTTCTAATAATTGCTCCAACAGTTGTTGCCTTCTCACCAAACTGCTTGCCTATTGTCCTGTAGTCCATCTCAGCCTTGTGCAGGTCTACAGTTTTGTCCCTGGTGTCTTTAGACAGCTCTTTGGTCTTGAGTGTGTGGACAGGTGTCTCTTATACAGGTAAGACGTTCGAACAGGTGTAATTAAAACAGATAATGAGTGGAGGATCAGAGGGCTTCTCAAAGACAGACTAACAGGACTGTGAGAGACAGAATTCTTGCTGGTTGGCAGGTGATCAGATACTAGATTCATGCAATAAAATGCAAATTAATTATTTAAAAATCATACAATGTTATTTTCTGGAGTTTTTTTTAGATTCTGTCTCTCACAGTTGAAGTGTACCTACGATAGAAATCATAGACCTCTCCATTCTTTGTAAGTGGAAAAATATGCAAAATCGGCAGTGTATTAAATACTTATTTATGTATATGTTTGTGAGTATTCAGTATAGTTTTTCTGCCCCCGCAGGGCTCTGGTTTATAACAGTATTTATGTTTTTTATTAACTGTTTGTCTCTTTCTAACCCCCTCTGCCCAGCCTGGCGTTGCACCCAGAGCGCTCCCTGGTGGCCACTGGTCAGGTGGGGAAGGACCCTTATATCTGCATCTGGGACTCCTTCACAGTCCAGACCGTGTCTCTGCTGAGGGACGGACACACCCACGGTATCTCTGGATTGGCTTTCAGTGCTGACGGACAGGTGACAGAAACACACATCCACACTGAGATGGAGGGATGATGGATGGAGGGATAGATGATGGATCAAGGGATGATGGATGGATGGTCATGGTCAAGGTTCATGTGTTTGGACCTTCACTTCAGTTCCAGGTCCGGGTTCTGGTCTAGTTCAGTCTGCTTCATGAACATCTCTCTGAGGTCTGATGGACGTCTGGTTTCTGTCTCATTATTTCTCTGATTGTCCCACTGTTGGGCTGCAGGCTTGATGTGTTGGTTGGGGTTAGGGTTAAGATTGGGGTGTTAGGGGGATTAGGATTAGGGGTTGGGGGGTTTAGGGTTAGGGTTGGGTTCAGGATTAGGATTAGGGGTGGATGAGATCTGAACATCGCTTCATTGTGGATGTCCTCTCTTGATAACAAGAACATTTCTGAAGAACCAGATTAAACCATCGATTCGGTCGTAAGTTTACGTCAATGTCACGATTTTACAATAAAAAAAAAAACTGTTTGAAATTTTGATTTTAGAAGTTGTGATTGGTTGGTTTTGTGATTTACAGGGGGATTTCACAGCATGTCCTTATTTTAGAATAAAAATTCAGAATTTTACAATTAAAGTGCTTTTTTTTCATTTAATAATTGTTGGGAATAACAAAAAATAATTAAGATGATTTTTTTTAATTTACAATTTTACGACAAAAGCAAAAACAATTTTTTTAATTTTTTTTTATTTGTGAAATTCACAAAAATCCCTTATTTTAGAGCAAAATCATGAAAATCATTTATTTATTTATTATTTTCAAAGTTGTGATATTTGCCATTTTGTAACAAAAATTTGTAACTTTAAAAATAAAAGTTTTTGATGCATGACAAAAACAGTTATCTAAGAAAGAAAAAAGAAAAAAGTCAAGAAAATTGTCTTTTCTTTTGTCCAAATAGAAAAATAATTGAGAAAAATAGTCTTATTTTAAAAGAGATATGTCTAATTTTAAGAATTCTTGCCAAGTCAAGTTTTCTGAGCTCATTGGCTGATTTTTCTTCCTCATAAAAAGACAGTTTAGCTTATTTAGAATGGAGGGGGTACTTAGGATTACCCCCATTCATTTACTTTAATGAATTAAATTACTGAATTAAAACACGTTGTCAAAAGTTCTAATTTACAGGGCTTCTTCAGATGTTTGCAGATGTTTGCAGATGTCTGAAGATGTTTGCAATGATGGGACAATTTTTAGCTTTAAACTAAATTCCCAGACAGCTGCAGATCCTAAACCTGCTCACTGGCTTTATTCCTGGAGGCGTGGCCTGTTGCCAGGAGAGATGACAGATGCTGCTGAGTTGTCGTATATGTCTAAACGACTGCTGGGTCATCGGTTTTTCTCCTGGAGGTAAATCAAAGTACCTACAGCCACCATAACTGATCATAAATCCAGCTCAGTGATCAATCATCGCAGCAGCTGATTGATGATGGATGTTTCTGAACCTGAAGAACTTTCATCCACTGCAGCTTGTCGTTCAGAAATCCACGTCACTGAAACTTCATCTGCTTCGTCCAGAAACGATTGTCCTATTTTCGGTCGACACAGCAGATCTCTGTGCCCCCATGTGGCCAGCAGAGGTATTACTACGTAGCGTAGCTCTGGCTTCTCCAGACTGTCAGAAACTGATTATTTGATTTGGAGATTTTACATGATCATGTAAAATTCACACTTTTACAACAAATATTTGAGATTTTAAGGCAGAAAGTTGCAGTTATATGAAATTCACAATTTTATGATAGAAATTGTGCACAATTGCACAAAATGTGAATATTTTATATTTTATTTGCAGTTTATTTCTTTTCAGTTGCAACATAAAGTTCAAATGATGTGAAATTTGTTATTTTACAACAAAAAACAGATTGAAGGAAATAAAGTTGAAGTTTGACAGAACACTTTTTTTGACACAAAGTAGCAGTTAAATGTCTTATTTTAAAATGATGTTAAAAGTTATATTTACTAAAAAGAAGTTAAAAGTTTTATTTTATTTATTTTTAATCAATTTGTTTTGATTTTGTGGAGATTTTATGACAAAAACTTTAAACTGTAATTTTCTTGAACATGAAGTTGTAATTTTATGTTTAAAAAAAAAAAGTCATTTTGTGAAATTTTGGATTTTAAACCAAAAATTTATTTTACGTCATGGCAAAAGCTACAATTATAGAAACTTGCAGTTTTGCAGTAAATAAAAATAAATAAATAGTTTTTATCTCAAAATATTACAAGTTTGTGAAAATAAAAACCACAGTTGTTTGGAATAAAATATTAAGATCAAAAGTCGCAATTTAGCAAAATGTTGATTTTTCAACAAAAGATTTAGTTAGTTTTTTTTATTTTAATTTAAAGTCATATTCAACCATTTCAATGATTTTCTCACTAGTTTGTGATGTTTTTTTCTCATCTTTGCTAAGATAATGAAATCACGATTACAATCAGCTGTTTGAAAAACAGTTAGTGAGGATAGTGAGGAACTTGTGGCCACCCTCTCAGCTTCAGCCCCCCTGATAATGAGGGGGTGCTGCTGTGACATTGACTTTTAATCTGAAAGTCAATGATTAGTTCAGAAGTTTTTCTCTTGTTCAGGAACAGGTGGTTCTTCTATCCGTGGGCCACTGCCCTGTATCCTGCCTCATCCCCTCCCTTGACGAGGCCCATGATGGTCGTGTCATCAGCATATTTGACGATTACCGTGTCATCGGTGTTGGAGACATAGTCGTAGGTGTAGAGAGTGAAGAGCCTGGGATTGAGGCAACACCCTTGTGGAGATCCGGTGCTGATGGGGAGTTTGGAGGAGCTCATTCCTCCCATCCTTACAACCTGTGGTCTGTACATGAGGAAGTCCAGGACCCAGTTGCAGGTGGCAATCAGATTTCCAGGGCAGATGGTGTTGAAGACAGAGCTGTAGTCAAGGAAGACTATCCTTGCATATGTTCTGCTGCAGTCCAGGTGTTCCAGAGGTGTTCTTTTGTCTATTAATATTAAACTGTACCAAATCTGAACTATCTCGTCTCTTCTCGGTAGCGGTTAGCTTCAGTCGGTCTGGATGCCAAGAACACGATGTGCATCTGGGACTGGAGGAGCGGGAAGATCCTGGCTGCAGCCAGTGGACACTCAGATCGGGTTGGTTCCAGATGCTTCTGTGATTCATCACAGCTGCTTGTGTACTGAAACAAATTCTGCTCTCCAGATCTTTGACCTCTGCTGGGACCCATTTCAGCAGAACCGCCTGGTGAGCTGCGGCGTCAAACACATCAAGGTAAAAAACAAACAAACAAACAAAAAGACCTGGTTCACAATCACACATCAATGCATAAAATTAGATTTTTGTGGGATTTTAATGATTATATTTCACAGTAAAGTATAGCATTTGATATGTATCAAATCATAATGTTCAGTATGTTAGGTGTTTTTGTGAATGTTTTAATGAATATATTTTGAATTTGTAATTTTACAAATGTGTAGGCCACTTTGCTCAATAATGAAATGTACTTGCTTCTTTTTAATATAATTTCCTGCTGAAACAAAGGAAAACATTAAATATTCATGAAAGTTAACCGGATCCAATTAACTTTTAATGTTAAACAACTTTAAATTTATTAAAAATAATTATCTCAAAGAAAATTGTAATGTTAACGTAGTCAAACTGGTCTTCCAGGTGTGTCTGTAGCTGTGACATGTGACTGGGAGAAATTAATCTGATTGGTTCAGGAAGAAATGGACCAAGCTGCTGCTGTATGATTGGCTGCTGAGATGTTTGATTGACTGGTGTGTTAATCTTGAATCTCCTGTCTGCAGTTCTGGTCTCTGTGTGGAAATGCCCTCACGCCAAAGCGGGGCATTTTTGGGAAGATGGGTGACCTGCAGACCATTCTGTGCGTTGCGGCGGTGAAAGATGACATCACGTACTCAGGAGCGCTCAACGGAGACGTTTACATCTGGAAAGGACTCAATCTGATCCGAACAGTTCAGTCTGCCCACGGGGTGAGTCCTGGTCCCCCCAGCAGGAAGGGTCTGGTCTGGGTTCTAGTCAGGTACCAGTCCTGGTTCCAATCCTGATTCCAGTCATTGCTTCAGTCCCGGTTCCAGTCCTGTTTCAAGTCATTCCAGTCATTGTTTTAGTGCTGGTTCCAGTCCTGGTTCCAGTCTTGGATCCAGTCCTGGTTCCAGTCTTGGATCCAGTCCTGGTTCCTGTCTGGGTTCATGGTTCTGTTCTGGTCTCTGGTCAGGCTGGGATCTTCAGCATGTTCTCCTGTGAGGAGGGCTTCGCTACAGGAAGCAGAGATGGGTGTATCAGACTCTGGGATGTGGACTTCAAACCCATCACCAAGATTGACCTGCGGGAGGTGGAGCAGGGCTACAAAGGTAGGAGGCTGCTGGACTCAGAGACCAGGAACAGTCCACACAGCTGCCACTCAACATTCACACGTTGCGTTACACTCTCATTTAAGGAGAAATGATTTCTGCTCTTCTAGCATGATGCAGCCACCTCCGTGCTTGACTATAGCTCATAGCTGACAATCTGCTTCATCTTGGGCCACGCTATCACTATGGTTACCATTTGAGGGCCACATCATCATCACCATGGTTACCGTTAAAGGGCCACATCATCGCCATGGTTACCATTAAAGGGACTTTTTAGTTGAGGGAACGTTCCCTGAAAGTTTGTTTCAGGTTGTCTGCAGGTTAACATGGAAAGATTTCCTGATGTTTATATAAAGTTAGCTGAAGGTTCCATGTTTGGTTCTCCTGATGTGCTCCTAACATTCTCCTGACATCCTTCTAATGGTCTCCTAACGTTTTAACATATCTCACTAATGTGAGAACCTTTAGACAGGGCATTTTTCTGTGATGAAGGCTATCAGCTAGTTTCTAGATCACGTCATTGAGTTAAATTCATCAGTTTTACATTCCAGTAGAGTTTGGAGAGGTGTTTTCTGATCAAATTAAAAAAAAACAACCTCTTGAAGGAACAGGAATCATCTTCTGGTCCTCCTCCAGGTCTGTCTATTCGTAGCGTCTGCTGGCGAGCTGATCGGATCCTGGCAGGAACGCAAGACAGTGAGATCTTTGAGGTAAGGAAGAAAGAAATGCTGCCTCCTCCCACAGTTTTATATTGGTCCAGAGAAGGCCTCCTCCTGCTGAAACCATCCTAGTTTTATGCTTTCATGATTTCATTGTTTCATGGTTTTATGGTTTCATCATTATATGGTTCCACGGTTTTAGGGTTTCATTGTTTCTCAGTTTCTTGGTTTCATTTTTTCTTGGTTTCATGGATTCATTTATTCTTGGTTGTTTGGTTGTTTCATTGCTCCATTGTTTCTTGGCTTCATTGTTTCATGGTTCTGCTTCTGCAGGTGATGGTGCGGGACCGGGACAAGCCACTGCTCATCATGCAGGGACACAGCGAGGGCGAGCTCTGGGCGCTGGATGCCCATCCCAAGAAGCCTCTGGCTGTCACCGGGAGCGATGACCGCTCCGTCAGGTGAGCTAGAAGACGCCACTAACAATGTCATCATCATCTTTTAAACATTCATTCGTCACCAAAATAAGAAAATCTAGCACTTCCACAGTTGAAGCGAGGACTAGGAAACCACCGCCAGGAATCATGGGTTGAATAAGCCCAGAATCCCAGAACCAGGTAACACCTCACTGAGGGTGGTGGACCACCATCGCTTATCTGTTTATTTAGTGGTCTGTTTGGTAACCCAGGAAGGCCTGAAACGATCCCAGGAGAAAGACGCTTGACTGAAGAGAGGTCTTTAAACCAGCACCTACTAGACTATTCTCTGGTCCACCGAGTGAGAGAACGTCGTCTCCAGACTGCCACTGATTGGCCAGAGAGTGACATCACTCATGAGTTTATAGGGGCGAGTCGTGTGAAAACTGCCTGATAGAAAAAAAGGTAAAAGCCAATGAGCTTGAAGTCTCTGTTTGGTTCTGGGGTGGAAGTGGTCTGGTTGGTTAGCAGCATAATTTCACCTTTGATGTAGTCTTGTAGAATCAGCACCTTCAAACCAGAGTCCAGTCAGACAAAGGAAGAAAGTCCTCCCAAGGTAGCGGTGCGGGTATGGGGTGAGGAATGAAGAATCAACCTCGGGTCAGTCCAGTAATGTGGACTCTGAGGTAGTTTGGATTCTAAGCTAATGTGGACTGTGGACTGTTGTGGTGTTCCTGCCTGCTACTCTAAAAACTCTGTGAGTTGGTTTGCAGGAACTCATCTGTCCTGGGACGGGTTTGAGGACACTGCAGGACCCAGATGTTCAAAATCTGGACTCCAGACTAGAACTGATTTCCAGAAAATTGGACGGATGGATCTGTATGTTCTGGTTATTGAGCTGTCACAGTGGAGGCAGGTGATAATTATGGGGTCTGGTATGTTCCAGGTTGTGGAGTCTGGTGGATCATACCCTCATCGCTCGCTGCAACATGGAGGAAGCAGTGCGCAGCGTGGCGTTCGGCGTGAACGGATCCCAGCTGGCTCTGGGCATGAAGGACGGTTCCTTCACCGTGCTGAGAGTCAGGTGATGCAGAGATTCGCTGTTCTGACAGAAACCAGCAGAAACGCTGTTTTTCTTTGTTCACTTTTGTCCCCGTGAACTTCAGGGACATGACAGAGGTTGTCCACATCAAGGACCGGAAGGAGGTGATCCATGAGATGAAGTTTTCGCCTGATGGGGTGTACCTCGCTGTTGGCTCCAATGACGGACTAGTGGACATCTACGCCGTTGCCCAGAGATACAAAAAGGTCAGATCAGTCTGCAAAATGTCAAACATCTGGCCAAACATGTTTTTTAAACGGTCCTCAGGAGCCAGAAAAACCACCTCCTGGTTTATATGGCCCTCAGAAGCCAGCAAAGACCACCTCCTTATTTATACAGCCCAACCATTAAATAATGTAGAATTCAGTTTTATTCTGCTTTAGAGACAAATGTGGACCACTGCTGATTCTGAACTAATCTCAGATGAATGTCCTGCAGCAGTTTAGTTCTTTCAGTCTACATTTGTATCTGGGGTCATCTGAAACATAAACAGGGCCCCTGTAGGGTTGTCCATGGGTCTGTGTCGGCCCTTAAGGTTCTGCTCATGTACGTAATAAATGAGCCATAGATGTGGGTCAGGTCATGAAAGGACCATAGGTGTTGGCCGTGTCAGTGATGAGTCTGTAAGAAAATAAAAGTTTAAACACGGACGGATGGGAGGTAAAAAAAACATGTTTCAGATTCAGTTTGTAATAACCTGGTAGTAACCTGTTAATAACCGGGTAATAACTTGAGCCCTCACTAGTCCAGGATGAAACATCTTCAGCATCTTTCTCTTCTTCCAGGTTGGAGAATGCTGTAAATCCTCCAGTTTTATCACCCACCTGGACTGGTCTCTGGATGGCAAAATCCTGCAGACCAATGACGGTGCAGGAGAACGCCTCTTCTACAGGATGCCCCGTAAGAAAACTCTGCTGCTGAATGTGAATTTAAAAGAGAAAAAGCGGAATGATGTGCTCAAAACTCAATACAGGGAAACGCAACATACAAACATACAAAAAAAAACAGGAACCAAACTAGTCACCAACCTCTGGAGATGGTCCTGGTTTCAGTTCCTTTATTGCTGGTTTCAGTTCCTCTGGTCCTGGTTTCAGGACTCCTTTCTACAACATGGTGCTGTACAGTCTGAGAAAGAAGAGGCTTCAGAATCACTGTAGAAACATGTGATGACATCACAGAGGGTTGGCCCAGTTCTTCTTCTACAGTCTATGACAGTGGTTCTCAACCTCTTTTGGGCCAGCGCCCCCCTATCCATTATCCAGGTTCCTTACCGCCCCCCATCAAATAAGATGTGGGCTACTTGCACTGATTATTATTGTTGTTGTTATCATTATTGCTGTATGTGTATATATCATCAAAAAAATCTTGTTTTTTTTAGAAAAGCACATCACTGAATGACAGATTTATTGGTTTCCTGGGGAAAAAAGCCATAAAAATAAAAAATATATTTAAACTAGAAATGAATTTAAACTATGGAAAACTAGTGGGAGCCCTGTATTTCTCTGCCAGTTTCTTTATTGCGCTGCAGAGACGTTAGTTTCAGCCGTAGTGCACCAGAAGCCACCAAGTAGCTACAAATATAGTAATTTAGAACCCACAAAGGGATTTATCAAACCTGAGCGCAGCTTTGCTCATAGAAACTGCATCTACATTTAGCACGTTTCAAAAGGACTCACAGTCTGTATGCGTAATTACGCACGCGTGGCTGTGGTTATTGACACAAGAAGGAGACATCAAACAAAGCAAGGAGACGCAGAGAACCATTATTCATCCTCGTGAACATTTTGGGATGAACGAGGAAACAATCATAAAAACATATCGCTGATCCATCACTGCCATTTTGGAGCTGTTGGAGGAACTTGGATTTGGAGCCATGAGAAGGAGTCACACAATACCTGCTATGACAAAACTCCTTTATAGTTTATACCTTTTTTTTTTTTATGTCCAGGGCATTCCAGCGTACGGTAGCTGGAGCTGGGAGCTCCCAATCCCACTTGCAGATATAATGTCAGAAGTCCCTAACGTCATGTGGCGTCAGATGGCCAGGGTGATTATAGGTTTCCACCCACTTGGCAGTCGTTGAATGACAGCAAACAAGGCTTTTACTTTTTTTTTTTTTTTCACAATCGCTGCATTTCTCAGAGTGATAGGAGCTTGGATGTGCAGTCACACGTGCAGCCAAAGGCATCATTACCAATGTTGTGGCAAAATGTCCTGGGTCTGTGCATGATTCTTTTATTCTGAAAAACAGTTTTCTTCTGTTTTGCAAGTTAGATTGGAGATGGCTGGTTTGCAGGTGGGTCAATTTGTGAAATCCGTTGTGAAATAATTTCTTAATTAGAAACAAGAGCATGTGTCATATTCATTCATGTTTTTTGAGAAAAATAAAAACATATAAGAATCACATGTCAGAGAAATAAGATACGAGGTCCAAACAAGGATTGAGGAGTGCACCGTTGAAATCTTGAAGAGCAGGTTCTGTTGTTTCAGTCGTACTGGTGGAGCACTGGTGTACAGACCAGAAAAACACTCACAAAACCTCATTTAAGTATGCTGTCTCCAACACTTCTGCACGGGCCACCATTTGCGCAATCACTCTTAGTAAATGACGCGCAAACCATTGCTCCACCTCATTCTGGATTGCACGTTCAAATTACTACATGTAAACTGGGATGTTAATCAATCTGGCGCTTAATGTTCACAAAAACACAAATTTATAAAGCCACGAGAATAGTCGCAGCGATGTCAGCTGATATCAAGTCGGTGTTACACCATGCTTTAATGTGCGTCTGGATGCTGGACGCATTCAGGGGAAGTCATCATCCTTTTAAATGTATATCTACTGTAATAACAAAGTTTCCCTCAGAGAAATTAATCTATTTAAGACAAAGAAATATTTTATAAATATAAAATATTTTATAAATTTTGCAAATTTTAGAGATTTCACAGATCTAAAGGAAATGTTGTGAGATAAATGTGTGACTCCGCCTCCTGCAGTGGGGAAACCTGTTGTCAGTAAAGACGAGGTCAAAGGTCAGCGCTGGGCGTCCTGGAGTGCCGTCTTGGGCTCAGAGGTCAGTGGCATCTGGCCCAAGTATTCCGATTCCACCCGGATCAACGCTGTAGACTCGAACCACAGCGCTGGTGTGCTGGTTGCCGGGGACGACGGTGGTCTGGTGAAGCTCTACCGATTCCCCTGCCTGAAGAAAGGTCTCTGATCCGTCTGTTTTATGCTGCCTGTCTTCAGTCCTGTTTCTAGTCTGTGCTCCAACTTTGGTACTGTTCCCCCAAAGGAGCCAGATTCAGGAAGTATGTCGGTCACTCGGCCCACGTGACCAACGTTCGCTGGTCACATGACCTGCAGTGGGTGCTGACCACAGGTGGGGCCGACCACGCACTCTTCCAGTGGAGGTTTCTGCCGGAGTCGACCCTGAATGGAGATCTGGACATCAATGTGGAAGGTAAGTAAAAGCCTGTAACTGGTTTCTGGAGTTGCTTGGACACCCACGTCCAGGATAATTGACAACTTAATAAGGAGGCCCCTTCTGAAGAAGAGCAATTTAGATCACAACATCCTTGATAACTACCGACCTGTATCCAACTTACCGTTTTTAAGTAAAATCATTGAAAGAGTTGTTTTTATCCAATTAAATGAGTTTTTAAATAAACACAATATTTTAGAGAA
>JBAMYA010000018.1:985009-996716 GCA_037176975.1 Arrhamphus sclerolepis
TTTGGTATCATGGTTGGTGTTATGTTGATTATTATCACTGCCTCTCTCTGACTCGTTTGATGGTCTACCCTGTGGTTCTGTTCTGTCGAGTGGGACAAAAATATCTATTAAACTCTTGAAATTCAGATCAAAGCAAGAGGTTGCGGGTGAGATCTCTGCTTGGGGTGAGGAAAGATGATGAAAAATGTGTGTTTGTAAGTTAGAATGCTGTTTAGTCTCACATAGATATATGAAAGAATTGATGATTAGGGTTTTGGATAAACACAGCACTTAATGATCACAGAGGTTTGTCAGCAGACAGCAGCCATGCTCATGTTAATGAGCTTCATATATATAGTGCAGCATGGTGGGCTGGCTAATAAAAAGCAGACCAGTGTGTGTGTGTGTGCGTGTGTGTGTGTGTGTGAGAGAGTTGCATTCCTCACTGAGGAGGTGTGACATTATAATGCTTCTCATTCCCCAATAAACACAAGACACTTCCTGTTTTCAGACTTCGTAACAACAGGAAGCTCCGCGGAGGAACTGCTCATGTTGCATTGATGATTTATGGATTTTTATTGCGAGTCTGTTGATTATCTTTATTTAGAAAACAATTTCAATGACATATTAAGTCGGGCATCATTAGGAAAATCGTTTGTGTTTGTTTTTCCTCTGAGCTTTTCCGTGTTAGCATCCTCCAGTCTAATCTCTCTCAGGCACATGGTCACAGGTTTGTTTTTGTTGTGCTTCAACTCTACGTCAGAACGTTGTTTATGCTGCCCTTAAGGTTTGTCTGCTTTTTGTTCCTTCTTCAGATAATCGTCATATGATGTAGATAATTTAAATGAGCAGATCAGGGTCAGCAGTGTGCCGCTATGTAGGTTCTTCATCTCTAAAGGCTTCTAGAGTTTCTGTCCACATCAGTTCACTAACTGAAGGAAGCTCTGCAGAGGAACTTTTCTGCTCACTGGACTATCGTGGATGCAGGCACAGCCATGACAAAAGTTTCATTTAAGAAAAAACAAAACCCCTGTACTCTTTGTTTCTGTCTTTGGTAAGCCTCTTTTTTTATCCAGTTGCTTGTTCTGGAGGCTGCTTCCTTGATCTAGTGCATATTTGTGCACTTGAGTGCGACAGATATCTAAATCTAACCGTTTTGGCCAGTACTGATGGTTCCAGCAGTGTAAGTGATGACCAACAGAATTTCACAAATAATTAACATTTACTGTTAACTGAAATAACTTATTATAAGGTCAGTTCTTGATTAAGTTTGCTAAATGAGTGCTAAGTAAATGCTGTGCTGCGTCATGCAGAGCAGCAGCTGAAAATATTCCCATTACTTTGATTTTGCCATTAACAACGATGGACAGTCCGTACTTGGACTGGTCCTGGACAACACCGACTGCTAATCATAAAAGCTCTCTTAGGATGACAGTTCGTTGGATTTAAAATTTTTCATTAACATGTCAAGTTTGCTATGGAAGAAACTGCAGGGCTTAATTTTAGCCATGAACAAAATTGACTGCCTTGAACAAGGAAAAAAAAAATCTCCAAATAATTACACAAAAAATAAATTGTAAATATAACAGCCACTTAGAGCTTCTTAAAATCACATAAGATATGTCCCTTCAAGTTTGCACTTCCGCTTTTGCCCTAAACCTCCGCCCATAAAAGTTCAAAGTCATGGATTTTTTTTTTTTTTGTATTAATAACACAAAAATATAACAAACCAACAAAACTAAATTGCAGATAATTTTCAAAATTGATGTGGATCATTAATAAAATTGGAATTATTAATTCCTTATAAAATTACATTGAAAGGTGAAACGTTGAATCCCATTACGTATTACGTCACATTTGAAACTAAAGGCGCCATTTGTCAAAATAACGGAGCAAAGTGCGGAACAGGGAGGATGAGACGGGATTTAATGAACAATTAGTAAGGTAAGACGTGATCCTGCACTTATTACACTATAAATTACACATAAAGCGTTTTAAAGTAATACACACATATCAATTTCCTTGGTATTTTGGCATTCGTGCGCCTAAGTGTTTGTGTTGTGTGTGTTGGAGGATCAGTGCTGACCTCAGGTAACTCTTGTCTCAGACCGCAGTTTGCGTTCCGGCATCGTTCGGTTTACAAATTAAGCTCAAATGAAGAAACACACTAACAGTCTTGGTGTAGGAATCAAACAGAAACACTTGTTTTATGGAGTTTCCAACAGTGATGGTCAGGTTTTGTCAGTGTGTTTAAAATGTACCAGCCTGTTGATTCTGACCAGGAGGGGATGAGGGTGAGGAGGTGACATTCACGGAAATTACCGATGCCTTCTCAGTTAAAACGAACGATGATCCCTTGTTTTCATGCACCTCAACACAGATGTGCCTCGCATCCTCCTGCTGGTAGCGTTTACAGATTTGTGGCTGTGTCAAGGCTTTAGCCTTATTCACTCATGACTTGTGTTTTCTGGAGAAAGAACTGTTCTCATAAAACACTCTTGCTCATAATAATGGTCATTATCACAAACCGAGCTCCTAAATTTCACAGATTATAAGAGTCCTATGCAAATTAGGCTTTTTCTGCATTTTCACAACCACACGTCATGTCTGTGCACCTAAACTGGAGATACGAAGTGCAACAGCTGATGGTTGAGCGCTGGCAGCCAACCTTGTCAAGCCGCTCTCTATCAGGATTTCAGACTCGACTAAATAACTTCCTTCCAAAGTGGAAAGCAATGAGCTGCTTAGAGGACAGAGGGTTAGTTGGCATTTCACTGATGCAGCCATCAAAGAGCAGCTTTTATGACGCAGACAAGAGAACAAAAGGAGATAGAATAGCCAGAGTCAGATGCTGCACATTCTGCTGATTGGGGATCGCTGAGCCTCAGTAATCACAACGACTTTGTTGTTATTGACAGTGAGTGGAGATTTTAGTAATTTGCATCAACCCTGCTAAAAAAAAGTGACACCAGGCTGGCCCTGCGCTGACGTCTGCTCACAACTGTTTTTGTCTGAGGTGGAGCCATGGAGAGGTCATCAGAAGTTCATCACAGTCATCGAGACAATGTTTGCTTTCCAATTCCATCATTACAATACCAAAGAAAGAGTGAGAAAGTGGAGCATTTAGTTTTATCATTGATTTTGCTGAACCATTTTTACATATCTCTCTCTATATATATGTATATGTATATATATACATACATATATATATATATATATATATATATATAGTTAGTTAGTTATGGCTGTTATTTAACATGAAAAGTGAAAAGAATATTCTGAAATGAATAAAACTTTGAACTTTAAATTCAGTAGAGATTACTTTATTTGTTTATTTAACTCCAAACAAACTGAACTATGAAAAACTATTATAAATAATTATACTATTAGAACTTTAATGCAAACTATTTCAATTTTTGCCATACCTTAAAAGCAAACAATATGGATGCAGTTTATATGTAACATAGGTATTTAGATTTTTACTATCTTTTTTCTAATTACTTGACAGGACTTGTTTTTAATCACCCTGAAGATTTAAGAGTGTACTGAACATGGCTAGCGCTGCCCTGAAGGTTCAGAGTAATCTCAAAAGTGCGTATGCTTTACCAAGGCTATTGTTGAGGCCTAACGTCAAGGAATAGACCTCAGTTCCTGGAAAAGGTTAAATTATATTGCAGTATTCAGTAAAATTCACTCCAATAGAGTTCATGTTCTGCTCACCAGTGCACCAGCATCATCATCAATGGCTGATCTAGCATACTAAACATCTGGAGCTGTCAGGCCATTCCTCATTCCTCAGACTAAGGAGAAGGAGCGAATCAGAACAAACAGCTTGGTCTGTAGGTGTAGCTGTGCGCCATGCTGCAAAACATGGTTTGGTGACCAGTTGGGTAACTGGGTTGATGTCAGATGGTGTAGTGTGTTCTTCAGTCACCAGTCAGTCATTAAGTGTGAACACTACCACAACTTCCTGATTACAAGAGACCAAACCCTGCAGTCTGAACACCACACACTGACGCTGAAGGTCATGTCATCTAAAAGCGACCACAGATATGCACCTGCCTCTAGAGAGGTGGACTGGAGAGCCTGAGGTGAAACACCACTGGTGCACCTCTGAGCCGACAAAAGAGGTAGTCACAGAGGTGAATAGATATATTAAGTGGAAAGCACACTAACCTTACAAACTACACAGTCAGTGTGCTCTGATTCTGTTGTCAAGCACTTTCTGTTTGGTCTGTATGAAAGGAAGGAGATCCACATCAGCTGAAGGCTGTGTGTCAAGTGTTTCAAGTTTTTTTTCTTTTGTTTGTTTTGTCCAAATGTGGTAAAGTAAGGGAATGCTAATTAGCCAAGGTGAAACTGTGCAGTAGTTTCTCTTGTGTTCTTGCAGAAAGAAGAGGAAGGGGAGTATGCAAGTATCCCTCCCCAGGTAACCCTAGCTTTCCCTCAGGAGGGAGCATCACTCCTCCCTCCTCTGAGCACCACAGTCACTCTTCCATTAGCTGCAGTAATAGTCCTCCAGCACCGCTCCTGCCATTTGTTGCCCCTTTTGTTGTGATACCTACTTAAAATTTCAAAGCGGGAAGAGCCTTCAATGAGACATCTGAAAACTGAGAAACACTGGTTTTATGTGTCAATGCAGCACAATCCAACACCCCCGCCCCCGATCATCATGTCATTCATACTCTTTCTCTCTCTCCCTCTCTGCTTGCCCGAGCTAGCTTGCTCTGTACAGGTATCCCCAGTTGCAAAAAGGGGAGAGTAAAGGAGTAAAGCAGGCTTAGGGTGGGACGTGAATGGTTGACATGGTTGCCCACGAACAATAAGTGGAGTCAGAAAATCAAAGGCTCTAAATACCAGGAACCAGGTCAAAGGCATTGCCATGCTTTGTATGTGTGTTTGTGTGTGTGTAGGTGTGTGTCAATCACTGGTGCTACATGCACCAGATCTACCTGGCTGTTAGACATAGTCTGTCTATAGTGCTCTGTGTGCATGGATCGGTGTGTGTGTGTTCAATACAAGTTGTAAAGGCAGGACTTGTGTGTATATGTGTGATTGCACCGTGCCCCATCATTTCAGTCATTTGCCCTCTGAAATTTTATTCCACTGGGCCAAACAGTTACAGCACACTTCATCACTTCCTCAGAGTTTCCTCTTCTTCTTTCCTTTTTCCACAGCAACCCCATCCTCTGCACCTTCTTCTCTCACCAATAAACTTCATGTCCTCTTTCCCTAAATCCACAAATGTCCTCTTTTGCCTTCTTCTAAGCCTGCTGCTTGATAGGTGTTTATTTACTCACCATCCCTCCTCTGTACATGTCCAAACCATCTCCTGTCTGACCTTCTGTCCAGAACATCTAACATGTCCTGTCCCTCTGATCTACTCATTCCTAATTCCATCCATCCTCGTCACTCCCAAAGAGAACCTCGACATTTTAACCTCTGCTACCTTCACTTCTGCCTCCTGTCTTTTGTCTTTTCCTCAGTGCCGCTCTCTAAACCATCTCACTTCCTGACAATCTATTTTTGTTAAAATGTTTGTTTTACTTTTAAAAACAGGTTGAAATGGTTTTGTAACCAGTTCCCTGGGCATTTATTCATCACTGCTATGCAAATGGCTGGGGACTCCCATACAGGATATTAGTAATAATGTATATAAATAATGGTGCAAGGAATAGATCAAATAATAGTACAGTATGAGTGAGTACACATAGGTTACATACCATTGTATTTGCAAATGGTTCTCAATAGTGCAAGAATAAAAATATTGTATACATACTGGCATATTGGTTATGAACAGATTATATACACTCTCTGGCCACTTTATTAGGTAAACCTCGCTCGGACCGGGTTGGACTCAACTTTGCCTTCAGAGGTAAAAGTGTTGGAAAGATGCAGATCTGTCGGCTGCACATCCACAATGCAACAGTCCCATTCCACCACATCCCAAAGATGCTCCACTGGATTGATATCTGGTGACTGTGGAGGTCACTGGAGTCCAGTGAACTCATTGTCATGTTCAAGAAACCAGTTAGAGACAATCTGAGCTTTGTGACATGGTGCATTATCCTGCTGGAAGTAGTCATCAGAAGATGGTCCACTGTGGCCATAAAGGGAAGGACATGGTCAGCAGCAGTATTTTTGTCCACACAACTGCTGATCACTGGATATTTTCTCTTTTGTGGACCATTCTCTGTAATCCCGAGAGATTTTTTGTGAAAATCCCAACAATATTGCCATCTACTAGGATTAAAAAATGAGAATAGTTCCAGGCTGGCATAAAGAACATACCTGTGGTGTGAAATAACTGGACAGAGCCCAACCATCAACAAATGTTAATATTTATGAACATCTTACAGATGTACAGCTTATGTCCACCATCATCTCTGAGAGAGATGGAGCAGGTTCTTCTTGACAAAGAATGAGCAACTCGATGCTAAATACATTTTTAATCTTTTTCTATACATTTCTTCCACATATCCTCTTGGTGTGGTGCTTGATACTATTTTTGTGTGGCAAGAAGGTCACCAGTTTGAGTTTCAGGTGGGTATTTTTTTAATTAAAGTTTATACGTTCTCCATGTGCCTGCATGGGTTTTCTCTGGCTGTCCCAGCTTTCTCACACTGTCAGCTTGCGTGGTAATTCTAACTTTTCAGCTGCTGTGGGTGTGAGCTTACATGGTTGTCTGTCTTGTCTGCGTCTGTCTGGCCCTGTGATGTAAAAGGGAGCTTCCTAGTGTGCACCCCATCGCTATCTGGATGAGGGTCAGGATACGCCTCCAGAGGTTTAAGCTGGTGAAAGGTGAAGATGGTCAGTAAAGATGATAACACCTGTTGTTGAAAAGGAAAAGCCTGTTCCTCATATTGAGCCATACAAGCTGTAGCTGTATCATACTGTAGCATTTAAAGGTAAAATGCAGTTTGTCACCTTGGATTGAACGTGATACATTAAGAATATAGAATAAAAACAATTTTGAATCACAACTGAACTTCACATGCAAGTTTTGGACTGTGAGAGGAAGCCAGAAAAAAAACCCAAGCAGATACTGGAAGAACAGGGAAACTCCACAAAGAAAGAACCTGCCAGGATTTAAACTGGAAACTTACTTGATGTGAGGTAACGATGTTATAAACTCTGCTGTCTCAAATGAAACCTGCTCTACGAACATATGGTTTCTTGTCTGTTTTGACCTTTTTCTTGTTTATTTATCTTCTAATGTCTAAAATTGCGGTTGACTGACTTCTGTTGTTAATTATGTTGCACACAACCTCTCAATTTTACCAGTGAGACAGTTTCTGCTTCTAAATGTCAGAAATCTGGAGATACAAATCCAATCTTCCCTTGAAATATCCAGCCTTTCAACTCATGTTTAACAAAGCTTAGTTTAGTATGTGTGTGTTGAACTCTTTAATTACAACTTTAGAACTTGATATGAAGCCCTAGATCTCTGTTTCATCTCCACTTCATCTAAGTTGATGAGGATCCAGCATCAAGATCATCACTTTGCCATTTCACTGCTAATCCCAGCGTGTCATCTCAGCTGTGTGTGATGTGGTTGCTCCTGCTGTTAGAATTTGTTTTGGATGTTTGCAACAAGGCCATCCTCCCTGTGTATGCTGTGTGTGTCCGTTTATTTCCTTATGTTTAGACTTGAGTTGTGTGGATAAATGCATCCTTTTTGATACTTCCACGTTTCAGTACTGCCATCTGTTAGCCCTCTGATATGTGTTTGCTTTCTTTAACATTCCTTACACCATCTATTATATATTTATATATGTCTATATGTACATGGACGCATGTGTGCAGCCTTGTATGAAATCAGTGATAAACTGCTTGTTAGCAGTGGATTTATTATTTGTGAATGTAAAGAAATATTTTCTGACTTAAAAATAAAATAGCCACGTGTTTAGGGCTGTTGGGTAGACATTTGCTCAAGTTGTTGTTGAGCAGTCCAAACCTTGCACTTAAACCTAGTTTATTGACAAGAGGTTACAGCTTTTTCTTCTTTTTTACTTTGATAGTTACAAGGAACTAACCCTTCACAGAAAAAAACCCCAAAAAACCTTCTGTGTTTATGAGCTTTTAAAAGCTCTGCTTTGGTGTCCGCTTTCTATGAAACGTTGTCATAAGAAGACTGTGGCCTATGAAAGACTATTAAGGTTTCATAAACATTAATGCTGCATCTTTTTTTCTTTTTTTTAAGTAGGATTGTCTTTCAGGATCTTTGCTGCAAGAGTGTTAATTGTTTCAGTACAGCCTTTACCTTGCACCGTTGTGGCTGAAGCCACCACATCAGATTGCATGATCGTCTGACCCTTTAAGCTCCCTAAAAGTACCACGACTGGCTTGTTAACTGTCAGAGAGACCTAAATAACAGAATATTCTGCATTAAAGACCACCCCCCCCAATTAATGAGAAATCAAAAGCTCTGTGCATTGATGAGTTTGGCTGAGGTCTCGTCGTGGAGGTCTGCTCTCAGCACCACATGCACAGTGGGACAATTCAGGCAGCAGTCAGGGTGGTTTGCAGGGTTTCAATTACTGAAGCAGCAGGGTGGGCCTGTAACTTCCATGTATCACCATCAAACACTTCTGATCTCATGCTGCTCACACTGAACCTTACTTCCTTCCATCATGTTTTCCTCTGTTTTTGAACCACATAATGATGGAAAAGCACAGAATCACACTGTCACAGTCTAGAGAAGCAGCTTCAGGTAGATATTGTAATAACATTTTAACATTCACTGATGTGAATTGTTTTATTAGCCTAACATTTCTTCATATTAGCATGCTGAAGTCAAACCTGTATGAGCATGGCTGGAAACTGCTGATCATGGCTCAGTTCCTGCTCTAAAAAGTTTAGTATAAAAGTGTTATTCATACATTACAGAGGGAATCTTGCTCTGTTCTATATTGTACTATCACTGGCAAACTAAATATAACAACTGAGTGCTCTGACATAATCACCACCACCTACCACCTCTGAAGTCATGTTAAGCTTATGATGAAGTAACAAGAAACAAACTTCTTGTTCACCATAGTTATTTAAAACTTATTTGATCATTTTTGAGTTTTACACATCTAAAACGTCACCTCACTTCTGAATAAATCAGCATTAGTCCCATCTCTCATGCTACAGCGCTTGAATTTTGTTTCTGTTTAGATACTATCTGTGCACGCGTGTGCAAAGAATGTGTGTTTGTGTTTCTGTGTGTGCATGCTTTTGTGGGTGTGGTGGCTCGTTTGAAGTGCTTGCTTGTTACGTCTGTGTGTGGTCAGACAGACTGACAGACAGAGGAGCAGGGAGGGACAGATAGACTGCGACAGGCCAAACAACAGGTGCGTCTTTTGAACATAACCCGCCGCCATACGAACGCCCTCTTTACCTTTAGCCCTGCTGATTCTTGTTTTCATCAGCAAAAGAAAAGACTTCTCCTCCTCCTTGTCGCTGACTGTCTTTCATCTGTAGAAGAGACAGACAACCCCTCTTGCTGTGCTTTTATGTCTCTCTACTGTCTCTCATCATTGATGCTCTAATTTCTTTACTTAGTTATGACTGGGCCTGAGCTTCGCCCTGTCACTTAACTTAGCAGCAGCTAATCACACCTCTGCTAGCATACTCAGTGATGCAGTTAAGCCCTGCCCACGGGGATCAATATTTCAGTGTTTGTTTAATAATATAAAATACACCAGTGAACCAAACACTTGAGTCGTACTACTACTCCTACTAATAATAATAATAACGATTATGATGATAATAATAACAACAATCATTTTTTTTGCATCAGTATAACTATATAACCTTCTTCAAAACAGTGTGAGAACAGCCTCATTGCAAACTAAATATGTTGCTTGCAACTTTAACCAAGTATAACCTCACATTTGGGTCTAGGACACAGATATATGCACTGAAGAGTATATAGGTCAACTCAAGAACTTCAAGGTCTGAAAAACGACCCCACATCATCACCCTTCCTCTGCCATGTTTGACAATTTTGCTGAAATGCCGTATTTCCTTCTTGCCAAACATGGAGCTGAGCAATGAGGTCAAACGTCTGCTGGGGGAGATTTTACTTTCCACTGTTTCTTAACTGAATATATAATATATATTCTCGGGGGTTCATGTTCTGGGTCTCTGAAAAGTGATTCTTTCCAGTATGTTTACATGCACATTCAAGCCATATAGGTACAGCTCGACGATGCCTTTTCATTGGTCTCATGTCTTTGTCCCAGTACACGTGCATGGGTAGTACGTCCTACTCTGCCATGCTAGATGCTGATAGTGGCCACTTTCAGCTTGCTAGCACTCTTCCAGTTGACCTATTAAACACTCCAAAACAGCAGATAGGCTTTTGGCTTAGCTTTTGTTTAATTAGAATCTATACCTTTTGTCATTGAAACACATGGCAGTTAAAGTAAGTA
Organism: Arrhamphus sclerolepis; assembly: GCA_037176975.1. Classification (NCBI taxonomy): domain Eukaryota; kingdom Metazoa; phylum Chordata; class Actinopteri; order Beloniformes; family Hemiramphidae; genus Arrhamphus; species Arrhamphus sclerolepis. The sequence goes on from JBAMYA010000018.1 coordinate 995,410, forward strand.
ATATAGAAAGAAAATTAACTTAAAACAAAAGTAAACGTCTTACTATCCATCACAGCTACCCTTAGTCCTGGCTTAGAGTCATGGGGGTGTGCCGGAGTCAGTCCCAGCCATCTTTGGGAGAAAGGCAGGATACATCCTGGACAGGTTGTCGGTCCATCACAGAGCCATGTACAGACAAACAACTGCAGGTTCAATCGCAGTCACTCCGACAGGAACTTTAGAGTCACGAATGAGCCTGGTATAAATATTTTTGGACAGGAGGAAGCCGAGTACGTGGAGAAAACCTGTCCAAGTACAGAGAGAACATAGGAACTCCATGTGGAAGGGTCCCTGCTGGGGACCCTCACGCTATGAAGCAATATTGCTAACCATTAATAATGCAAACCACAAACAAACCTTGGCAAATTTATGTATGAACATTGCAGATCATTGATGGAACTCAAATTATTAACAAGCATGTTTAAGTTAATATTAGGACAAAGTGAAAATGGGAACAAACGGTGTGGTAGCTCTGAGCATTATTTACCTCATGTAAACTTTAGGTTTTATTTCTTTCTCTGTGTCACTCTGTTGGCTTCTTCGATTACATCTGGCTCAAAGGCCATGGAAGAAACTGTGGAGTATGTGAACTGTGGTGCACACAAACAGAACACGTAGACCACTTCCAGTGGCATTGAGTGCATACAGCTACTAAATTATCTTGGTTTATTTGTCTGACTAGACTAAATTGGTCTAATTTGATTTCAGTCAGACGTAAGATGCAGACGTACACTTTAAAACTGCAGTTTCATTCAGACTAATGCAGTAATTCCAGTTTTCTTACATCATGAAAGTCCTGTGGAGATGCTGGGCTCTTGGGTTTTCTTGGGGTAAATTTGGTGTGATGTGAAAACGTGATATGACGTGTTTATAGTTAAGTCACTAAAACGTATATTGAGTCGGTGTGTAATTACTCCAAATCAATGTCGGACTCCGTAGTTTTCTCTGGACCCCTCCTTAATTTGACCAGTGATGACATGTATAGTTGCACATTGTCATTCAGTCGTTGGTTGTCATGATGGTGTCCAGCAAACGATGTGGGCCTAGTTAATAATTGGCAAACGTTCTGGGGAAGACCTGGTCTGATGAGGAGAGACGGCACCCGTCCTACTTTGGATGGAGCGACTCTCTGATCCAGTAATTTGGCCAAGTTTATTGATGGTCCTAAACTCTGACAATCCAGAGTCCAGGCCAGGAGGCAGAGTTGTGGTCCTGAACTCTTCTCTGAGCTTCAGTTAGAGCAGTCACCCCCCCACTACCCCGTTAAT
>JBAMYA010000018.1:1014237-1025122 GCA_037176975.1 Arrhamphus sclerolepis
CAGAACAACCAGATTAACGTTATGGACTGTTCAGACCAATCCTGAACCTGGATCCAACAGAAAACATCAAAAATGCTAATTCTGAGAAAAAAACAAATGTAGAGGACCTGTGGGATGTAGTCGAATGGTCCTGGTCCTGGACTGGAATACCAGTTCACAGGTGACTCCATGAACACAGATGTGAAGCTGTTCTCAGAAACAGAGATTATACAGTATACAGTTATACATCTAAATAATAGTTTCAATAATCTTCAAGCATTTCTTAAATTATACAGTAAATGTTTGAGTTTGGAAGGAAAAATGTAGTGAATGTAAGTTAACCATGTAATGATTTAATAATGTAATAATCTACAGTTAATAATGTAATAATCTACAGTTAATAATGTAATAATCTCACATCGAGAGCCCTTTCAGATATGCACTGATTTCTCTGATGTCCAGAGCAGATTTAGAGAAACTCGTCTATGCATTCATCTCCAGCCTGTCTGGTCTTTCCATGAATACGATTGAACAGCTGCCATAGTTCTGACCATTACTCCCATTCTGAAATCCTTACACTGGCTCCCAGTTACCTGCAGAATGGACTTTAAAGCACTGCCACTCCTGATCTCCCTGCAGCAGAGCTCTGAGGTCTTCAGAGGGCAGTCAGCTGGTAGAACCTCAGGTTGCGTTTAGCTGCTATGCTATTGATATTTAATGTTCTCCAACTCCAGACACTTTAAAAATTAAACTGAAAACTGCAGTTTTCCTGTATCTTTGTTTCATTTCATTTTATGCTGTACCCGCACTGTTCTTCCTTATTTCTTTTTTTTGTCTTAATCAGGTTTTTTGGTGATCATTTGCATTCTTATGCTGTTTTTATTCATTTAATTACCATTATATGTTACATCTTTATAATCTTGAGTTGCGTTTGTGTATGAAATGTGATGTAAAAATAAACTTTCCTTTCCTTGCCTTAATCTGATGATTTCTGGACGTGTTGGCATCAGGTCTGAAAGGGCTCATGGAGCCTTTCATATCAGTGTTTCTTTCAGAGCGCTAATCTGAACTGTAAACACCCATGGTAGCAATTTAAGCTAGGAGGAACATTAACATGTGACTCCCATGAAGCTATTAATGTGACTCCGATGAAGCTACCATGTTTAAAAAAAGGGCTATGGATACTAGACACTGTATATGTGTGTGTACGTGTGTGTGTGTGTGTGTGTGTGTTTTGTGGGTCTTTGTCTTCCACTGGTTCAGCTGGAGCTGGCATGCCTGTGGGAAAGGATTAGGCTTCCACGCCATTTTCTCCATACTGAAGCCCCATCAAAGACATTCCTTGCATTACAAATTAAGAGTACTGTCACACACACACGCACACACACATAAAACACACACACACATGAACACACCCTCCTGTTAATTATTTGCCAAACAATAACCTTAAAGATTCAGAGAGAAGTTTCTTGTTTTATCATAAATTTGGTCAAGATGAAAATAACCAGTTAAAACGATGAATGAAAAGAATTTGTAGTGTAACATGAACACAAAAGCATTTCTACTGTGGTTATGTTTGTAGATTAAACTTGTTAATGTGTTCATTATTCAGCAAAAAGTTGTGCTTAACTGGAAGGAAGCGTTTAAGGCATCATAAAATTATTTCTTAGGTTTAGCATCTTAATTTGATATACAATATTGTCACATGTTTTCCTCTGCTTTTATTTGGTTTTACTTCATTTCATGTCATTGTTTGGTATGGAACAGATAAATAAATAATATAACAAAATAATATAAAAATAAATAATAAGAAAAAAATGTATAAATTGATTTTTTTCTCTTTCTTGGCTTATTGTAAGAAATTAATTGTTCTAGCTGGCACTGTCCAGCCCCAAAACGTACACACCTGACATAGAAACATACCTTCATACATCCATATGATTGGACACTTCTCTCTATGATTATTATTATTAGTATTATTTCATCCCTTGATCATGTGTGAACAGCATTTTCTTTCTCTTCTAAATATCAACCAGCTTCCATCCAAACAGACCATCACACACCTCAACATGTCAGGAAGTTTTCAGATTTTTTTTCTGGATGTTTAAGAAAAGTTGTTTTTTTTACAAATATCTTAATAAGGCAAAGTCTTTTTCCTGGCCAAGTGCCTTGTCTCGGGTCAGATTTCACACCTCTGCTGCTGGTGGGGGTGGGGTAGGGTGGTGTGCGGGGGTTATGACTGCTGGCTCATAATTTGTCATTTAACCTGCTATAAGTGGCTCCACGTGGTCAGAGCTCCAGCTCATACACATGTGACCACAGACGCTGACTGAAGACTCAGACAGGATACGATCAAGTCACAGTCGTCTGCGGACGGCAGGAAGTTATGGACTCTGCTCCACGGTTTTACTGATTACTCCCAGCAGGTTGCTCACATTTGGTCGTCAGAGTCTCAACACCTTTTAGATACTCCGTAGTGAAGCCTGTGAGCCTCAAACATCAAAGAATGTTGTATATTTATCAGACTTGGTCTTGGTCAATAGTTATTGGTTGTTTCAACTTGGGCCCACAATGCTGCCCCAGAAAACTTTTATCAACCAGATGTTTCACCTGAATGCGCAAAAATCCTTAGATGTGGTTTAACACAGCTGTTGAAGACTGAAAACCTGCATTCAGACAGGACATGTGCTTCCTGGGTTGTATCAGTTATTACACTTATCTTTTTAATTTTGACGTTGTCTTTATTTTTGTTTAAGCTTTTGACCAAAGAATACTAGACTTGGATATGAATTGTTTTTCTTTTTATGAACTTCTGTAGTTTCATTAGAAGGTAACTTGGCCTATTACTGTAATTCACCCTAAATTTTGTTAATGTTAGAAATATTGTGCTGTAATTGTCAAATCTTCATTCATGTTGTATCTACAAAAGCTATTTTCAAGACTCTCTCAGTTATACCACAGCTGTTTTTTTCCATGCTGTTTTATGTGACGTATCATTTCTGATCACTTTGAAATGAAGTTGACATAATTTCACAAGAACAGCTGACTTATGCAGCATCTCTCTGGTCCAGGGACCAGTCCACTGCATGCTCCTCCACACTGTGCTTCTTTATGAATGTCTTACAGGTTTGTGCCACTACAGAGATGAGCAGAGCCGTTCTTCCTTCGCTGGGTCTGTGATGTCACAGGAGCCTGAAAATCTCCACTTTGTTCAGATCCAGTAGCCTCCAGCAATGACTGGGTTGTTTCATGTAGGAATCTTTGATTTAGTTGTCACTTCAGACACTGCAACATTTGCTCTGACCAAAAACAGAACTCAGAGATGAACTGGGAAGCTAAAAGCTGAATTTAGCACCTCAGAGCCACAGCGGTGTCTGAGTTTCTACACATATTTTTAGTTTTAGCTCATTATTGCGAAAACATGTTCCTTCTTATTATAAACACGCTGTACTTCATTTCAGTCACATACACATCACCCAGGAGCAAGGACCGCTCAGTCGCTCCAGTACTTTGTGCAATTGTGTGAAAAGGTTTGTTTTTATTTTACTTTGGAGGATGAAAACTACCCGTAAACACTCCCGTTAGAGCTGCTTTTAAGCTCAATCGCTTCCTCGAGACAAAAACAGAGCCAGTTTTCCAGACTCCATCTAATTCATGTTTTTATTGTGTCGTCAACACAGATATGAATACAGTTTGCCTCAGTTGCAGGTAATTGGCATGAAATAGACACAACTGTGTGGAATGATTTGTGAAAACAGCAAAAACAATCTATGGCTTGCTGAGCATGACACTGAATCTATATACAAACTCAAATCAACTGACAGTTTGAAAATTGGAGCACAAAGGTTTTCGTCTTTATAAATATAAAAAGGGGAGAGGAAGAAAGGCCGCCATGGGCCTAAAGGGGGGATAAAGTCTCTTTCACCGAGACAGCTTAACACTCAACAGAGTTATACATATCCCATTTTCTGTTATGGCACCAGTATCAAAGCATGCACTGGACTCACTGGTTTCCATCGCGGATGCTTCACCTCAAGCAGGTTTAACAGAGCTGGTAGGCACTGAACCAGCAATTAGAATAGTATAAGAACTAACAAACAAAACAGACTAAAATTAGAAATAGATCTTGACTGTCACATGAGGTAATGTGGATCAAAGTACTTCTGTACATTGTCTAATTTTTCCATGTTTTTTGGAATAGTTTGGAAATCATTATGTAGTTATAAACAAACTGATCACATATAATCTACACAAAACAACAAATGAGGATGTCAATAACACAATTTTCTATGAGAAAATTCAAACCTAGAATGGCAGTACATTGACATTTATATGTATAAAACAAAAACAACCAAAAATGTAGCAGCAAACAACAGGAGAAAAGCATTGTTTTTAATCAGTTTCTTTTTTTTTCTTTAAACACGTAGCTGGGATTTATTTTCTATAGCAGCGGAATACAAGGAGTGTTTCTCTCCTACTTTCTATCTTTAATGTACAATCAGAAACCTAGTTTTGAGAGTTCCTACACAGTTTGACATTCTACCTGAATTTGCCACATTCACCACTCTTTGATTTTTTTAAAAAAAGGAGCTCTCCCACTCACATCCTTACATTTAAAAGGTACGTCAACCTGATCATCAAGACTTTCCATCCTGTGTAGGAACCCTGACTTGAATTCTACAGCAACAAAACACACCTACTGGTGAGTCTTCACCCTTTTAGCCACTTTTCACCGCTTGGTACTGTTGCCAGCTTTGCTCTCCATCTTTTTCTTATTAGGCAAGTCCCCAAGAAACGTAGCCCACGTCTTTTAGGTTTGTGCAAAATCACATCAATAGTCTCATCACTCCTCTTTTTTTTAAGCTTTATCCATTTCCCATATTCCATGAGCAGTATCCAAACTGAGGTTGTGTATCGGGGGCGGTGATGCTGTCCTGGTGAGTCGGAGGCTGGAGTTTCAGTTTGACCATGTTTGTGGGATGCAGGGCTGCTCTGGGGGAGGAGCCAAGCTCATCGCTCGAGTTAAACTTCAGTAGGTGGAGCCATAGTCAGCTGCAAGTAATAAAAATAAATACGCTGTGCTATATAAAAATAATGCATTATTTTAACTATAAAAATAATACTTGTTTTGACTTTTATCTCTGAAGGTTTAGCCTTTGGCTCTGCATGCTGAGGTTTAACTAAACTACGAGAGCAGCTCTGCCTGTACGAAACACGACTGGAGTCAAACTTTCATCGGCGAGGACGGCGGCTCCGGGCCGACGGCTACGAGGCTCATGACAGCGTCAAGCAGCCCTCAGTCGTAGTTTTTAGTTTTCTTCCACACCGGTCAACTCTTTGTCCCGTCAGATGGTGCAAGTTTATGAAAAAACGCTGCTCGACGTCCGTCACCAAAAGACTGCAGTTTAAACCCCCTTTTTCCATTTTAAATGTTCTATTACAAACTTAATTCACTGTGATTTTTTTCAGTTGAGCCAGCAGCGCTGACCAAAAGTGCTTTTTTTTCTTTTCTTTTTTCTTTTTTTTTTCTTTTTTATAGAAAACAACATTGGAATGGCATTAGGTCTAACTATGCAGAGGAAGAAATCATACCAGACTGTGGACTGCTCTGCTTACGTGTGCACATGTTATCAAATTACAACAAGCTGAAACTGGTATAATTAATGTCATCAAGAAATAAAGAATTCCATTTGTCCACATCAGCAGTCCACAGTCTCTATGGTCAAAAAAAAGAAAGCGTCACTCACTACAATGACTTTTTTTTTTTTTAAAAAAAAGCTTGGAAAAGAAGAGGTATAAGACTAAGTGATATAATAAAGTGACTAAACATAAGCAAGCAGGGGTAAATGAAAGTCTGCACTACAAGACAAACATAAACATGGACAGCCTCGATTATTCTTGATACAACACTAAAGAAATAAAATAGTCTTTGCTTTAATAAATGTCAGCTTTCAGGAGAAGACCTGAAGACAGACCATGAGGACCTACTGGACATGACACTTTGGGATGTTTTAGTAGGCAAGTTGAGTCTGTATTAATTTAAAGATTCCTAGTTTAAAATGTGAGGGGAAAAGGAAAAATATCTACTAAATATCTGTTTTTGTGGCTTCCACTCCAGCCCACGCAGGTCATCGATATTGTTGTCTTTTCTCTCTAGTACATTTCTGTAGTGTTCAGATTGTTTCCCGGGAGGGGAGGGGACACTGCCAGGAAATGTGACATGGGGATACTTTGCATGGCATGTGGGGCACTCTTGTCTTGTCCCGGCGCAGCATGCATGTGAGTGACGTATTGGTCATAAAAGAGGCCCGCCGGGAAGCAGGAAAGAGAAAGAGGATGGGATTCTGACTTCGGTGGACCTCTCATCGGCCCACACATCAGCATCCTCTGACAACAGCCTTCCCTTGATCATCAGGTTACTGTGTGACGCGGTCGTACGCCATCTCAGATGTTGACGTCTCGCACGTCTGTTGGCGTGCAGGACAGGTCCACGTCCTCATCCACACGCTTGGTTTCTGATGTGCTGGCGTGCTGCTGGGCCTGCCGCAGGCTGGACTCCAGCAGAGACTCGATCTGCTCCTGACACGACCGTAAGCAGTCCTGCAAGCATACAGTCGACACTCAATACAACCGCAGGTCAACAACACAGCCTTCACCTCAACGTTCGGTGGCGTCAGGAGAGTGTGTGCATCTCCGTACCGGGTCACTGCGAATGACCTGCGACAGGAAGTTGGTGAGGTTCTGGGAGGACAAGGAGGCATCTTGGCTCTTCAGGAAAAGTCCTTGAACAGCAGCAACAACGCTGCCTGCTGCCACCATGGACGGAGGACTGGCAATGAAGTTGACGTCTGTGGGAACAGCATGAATTTATTTATTTTAAAGTGTACTTCACAGTTTGACAATGACTGTAAGGAAACAAAATCACTCATGTTGTACATATTATGGCTCGTAAAGGCCTGTCATCACAACATAAAACATAAAATGAATAATAGAAATTGCAATTTATTTTCTAAGTGTCGTCAATTAGAGCCTCACTTACATGCTATTTCTTTATGACTATTTTAATAATAAAGCCGTTCTGCTAAAACAGAATAAGTCCATTTCATTTTTTATTGATCTTGAACCCTAATCCAGCATGAACCACTTACAATCAGGCATAAAGTATTGGTTCATATGTTCATTTTAAACTCTGATATCCCACATCACATGCTTTGTGCTACCCAGCAGCCCTCGTCGTCGATATCCAGTAAAAATGTAAACAAAGCCAAGTTTGCATGAGGCCAGTTTAACATTAGTTTAGATTTTAATATCCAGTATAATTCTGGCTCAGTTACACTGAATTATTTCAACTTTTAAAAATTTACTTTTCAACTTATGCGCCTCATACGCATCTATCGCTTTGAACATCTATGTTACTGTCAAACATTTAAGCTCTGTGCACTGAGAAATAAGAGCTGTAGATTTACAAGCAACTTAATATATTTTAGCAAATAAACAATAATTCTGTTGACTATAGTTTGTGTTGAACCCTAAAGCTGATGCCCCACCTGTAGCACAGAGAGCCACAAAGGTCTGAGCGTGTTTCCTGAGGATCTGCTTCGTGGATGGGTGGATCTTCAGCTTTGACAGGAAGTGCTCGATGAAGTCGTGAGGGGTGACTGAAGCCAGATCCCACTTCAGCTTGTTGAGAACCAGCAGCTCCATTTGCTGTGGACGGACCAGACCAGAGGCCTTCATTCAGACTGACCCACTTTTCTTTTTTCTTTTTTTTTGTTACAGAGAAATACATCCTCATCCTTACATCTGTGACATTTAGTTCTTGCAGCACTAATACTGTAATTCCATCAGTTTTTACTTCTGTTAAATTTAATGTAACATATGTAAAACAATGTTTCACATTATTTTCTCTACATTTGTATACTGCAAACCATTTTTTTTTAAGTATTAACTTTCTGTAAAAAAATAACATTTAAAAAGTATATCAGCTTTCTCAGCAATTATCCTAAATTTGAATTTGGCCATGTGCTTCCCTTTCAGCCTTAACACACATAGACTTATAATAATGATTAATTTGGAAATGAGTATTCCAGATAACTTACAGTGAGTGAAATGTCTGCCCATAATGCAAATGTCACTGCAAACATGTCAGAAAAGTGTCACTACAGCCCCCACTGTTTAACCTCTGCACTTCTGCCTCATGACCAATAGGTGTCGCTGTAAATCTGCGTTTTCCTGGCAGTCATTGAGACTACTCAGGAAATCAGTGAGGCCTTCCAGTCACCATGGGACAGTCATGGGCAGCCTGTTAGACACCCCTGCACATTTACACCTCTCAATCACACTTTTGAAGTGGCCTCAGCGCCTGTAAAATCTTTCATCTGAGGCGACGCCGACGTGGGCAGATGATTTCTAAACTGCACTGTGGTCATGTGGCCTCCTGTACATGCGGATGTGTAAAGCGACTGTATGTGTTATGCAACATGCATGTCTGCAGAACTCAATTACCAGCAGCTCTCCGGGATGGACCGAGTTGTCTGTGTAAATGCAGAGTTTCTCCGCTGTTAGGGGGACTGTCTCCTTCATCTTGGATGCTAGAAACATACATGTAGCTCCAAGCAGCTGCAGTCTTGTTTTCCTGGTGGCCTCCACTGATAAAAATCTGTCCAAATAGTTCATAGCTAGCGGAAAAACCTCCTCCTCGCATTTCTGTTCCTCGCAGACCTGAGAGGTGAGAAAAGCACTTTTAGAGGTTGCTGCTGCTCGCAGGAAGAAAATTCCCCATTCATATGCATTATCAAGTCTGTGCCCCCACCGACTCCGTGTCCTTGTCTGCGCAGAGCTGTTTGCATGGATTAGCTCTGCTGGCCACAATCATCCGAAACGAAAACGAAAATTAGATTTTAAAAATTAACATTTTAAGATTTTATTTGATTTAAGCGTCTGAGTATAAATATACCGGAAGGAACGCTTCTTCTTCTTCTTTTTTTTTTTTTTTTTAAAGCAAACTCAAAGTTGACATTTCATCAAAATCATTTAAAGACTATAAGTAAAATCATATATGACTTTGGCAGGATGTTTTGAGTATTGCAGGAATGAAAATATTCGGGAATTAGTTTGCAGTCAGTTCTGACTGAAACACAAAGGTGGCGTCGATGCAAGTTTCACTCTCTAATTTCAACTTCGTCATCTTTTCAAAAAATATTTATAAATATCTAAAAATTACCAGGCTGTGCAAAAGTGGCATGTAAATGATCCTCAACGAATCCCTGATCGGATGGAAGTGAAATGAGTCGAATTGCGTCCACGGTTATTTTTTAAAAATTTATTTATCGGAGAAGGCACGTTCACGTGCTGCAGGCGACACTTCCCCTCGATCGCCAATGCACAATTTCAAAAATTAATAAAAAATAAAAAACTGCAATTTATTACGTTAAAAAGTTTATGTAAATGTTTAGAAACGTCTAATGTATCAAATCCGACTGCTGAAAGTGAATAGTTACTTTTTCAAATTTCAAAAAAAGTCTATTTTCTTGTAGCGACCTTCACAGACAGAGCTGAATCTGGGGAAGCAAAACAAACTTTACCAGTTGATACCAGTCCAATGAAAGTTAGCAGTTATTATCCAAGTGCCTCATGGTATAGAAGCATTTCAGCTGATATAACAGCTTTACTGTCATCGCTGTTAATATTATAGATTTTTAATGATATTAAAAACCCCCTCATACACCGCAACAAAGATGGCGCGTAATAGGCTACTGGCACGGGCCAGACTGCATACGTGTACATTGCTGATATTTTGGAGAAAAAAGCCAATCTTAACAAATGCGACAAGCTTCGGGATGATATTAAGTGGGAAATAAAGAATAACACTGTATTTATGCTGGAAAGTGATTTGGGTTTTGTCGGCGAGGATCGCCGCTGTAGGCTGCTGGAAGGACCACCCAGCTCTGTTCGGGACGTACTTTTCAAAGCCTTTAAGTAACATGCGGAGTGAAATAGCAGACAATAACCTCTCCGAGGCTCAACATGCTCTCATTAAGGCTCATTTATCATGTTTGGGGAGTTCACAACACAGCCTGAGAAGTTGGCAGCGCAACTCATTCACAGTAAAGACAATCGGAGAGAAGATGACCAACCTCTAACATCCAGGTGGCTAATATCTTCCTCATTCTGGGAACTATTTCTTTCTGAACACACTTGAAGTAATTTGGCGACGGTAGGTAGTTTTCTTCTGCCTTCAGCATGGTCTGCAGGACTCGGTCGTTGAGCAGGTTGACGTCCTGGTAGGCTCTCCTGATGGAGTCCACCTCGCAGCACAGCAGCTGGTCCTCCATAATAAGAAGCTACTTGTGCTCTGGAATAAAATGATCGCCAGCAGCAGCGCCGCTCAGATGTCCCTGTGTTTGAGCAGGAAGAGGCTGGAGCGGACGGGAGGCGACAGGCGGCGGCTCTCAGGTCGCTTTTCTTCTCTCTGGGCTTCTCCTGATGTGCTCTGTTACTCCTTCGGTGTGCGCGAGCCCTCTGAGGACCGGAGCGCTCTGCTCCTCGAGACAAAAAGCCCTTATCCGCGCTCGTACAACACTCATGCGCATTTGCGCACAAACGCACACACAACTTTGTCTGTGAGCGCGCACGCTGAATAAGGGGTGGGGAAAGGGGGGCACTGACGTCAGCTGTTGTTAAGGTGGGGGGGTGGTGGTCAAAGAGACATGCAGTCTGCTAGGGAGCGCGCGAGGAAGGGATTGTGTTATATACATATATATGTACATACAGAAGGATAGGGATGAGGGGGCGCCCCCCCCCCCCCCCCCCCCCCCCCCAGAGAGGAGTTTGGGGTGCGGGGCCAAAATCGGGGGGGGTTTTTTTTTGCTGGACCTCACCTTTTGTGTTTTTTTTCACATCTGGG